>JAVQJD010062465.1:0-22311 GCA_036023655.1 Nannoperca australis | reverse complement strand
GAGAGAGAGAGAGAGAGAGAGAGAGAAAGTGAACAGAGGTGAACAATTTATTCAGAAACTCAAAGCCTCACCAACTTGACAGGTCTCTCTATGCGTGCGTTTCTTTCAGCGGTCAGACTTACCCCTGTGCCCTTCATGGAGAACGGTCTGCCCTGTTAGAGCGGAGCAGAATAGGGGGAAACCGATAGCCCTGTTCAAGTCTCCTTGAGAGCGGCAGCGGCGGCAGGAAGAAGAAGAGGCACAGAGGTTGACAGAAAAACTCTCTCAAGCTCCTTCACTTCCTGCAGTCCCCTGATCGTATCAACAGACAAAAGGCACTCCACTGGATGGTTTTAAAAAGCCTCTCAGCTTGGACACACAGAAAAGAGCAAGCCCCCCCCCTTCTTCTACCCCTCCCCCTTCTCTCTTCCACTCTCCCTTTACACATTGCCCCGTCTCCTTCAGCAGCCCCCCCAACGTCCTCCTCCTGCCTTAACAGACAGCCCCGTCTCTCTTGTTTTTCTTCTGACCAAGTCCCCTCAACTCACTGGCTTTCTCTCTTTCTCTGTCTGTTTTCTTACTCCCTCGCCCCTCTCCCTCTCTCTAGCCAGTGACCCGTGTGTTTGTCTTTGAGCTGACCCCTGGTCCGGCGCAAAGAGGAGGGCGAGCGGGAATAGAAAGTCAGCACAGCAGCAGGCAACAACGCAACAGCAGGCAAACAGTACAGCGGCACTCCCGACTCACAGACAAAAATCTCTCGCCTCCTTCCCCTTTAACATTCAAGAGTAATCAATCTAGCATGCTACATGACACTCAAACCCCGCCTCACACCGGGCTCCCACCTCACTCTGACACTTGCAACCAATGAGGAGACAAGGTCCTCTTTTGCCATTGGACGCTGCGCACACCAATCAGCTCTGACACATCCCCTGCTCCTCCCCTTTCCTCTGCCCAACCGACAGCCAACTTCCTGCTCTAAGTTACCTTGAGCTGCAGGATAGGGGTCAGGGAAAAGAAAAGAGGAAGAGAGAGAGGCGAGGAAAATAGGTGAAAAAGAGCCGATAAAGTTGCGCAAAGAGTGTGTGAGGGTACGCTAGTGGTGGCTTGCCTCTGCATTGTTTGTCCTCAGGCGGCCACTGCCTCTCCTGCTGCTGGACGGATGAGAAAGGTTCCACGGGCTGCTCTCTGACAACTGCTCTCTGCTTATTTACAATGTCAAACTAAATGTCTCCCTCCGCCCCGCCTCCTCTCTGCTGCTACAGGCTGACAGCGCAGTGATGCAGGCTGGCCCTGAGTGGCTGAAACAAATGCCAGAATGGATGCCGCATGTTGCATCCACATGATTTAAAGTACAAAAGCATACTAGGCAGACTCGTTGTCTCATACGTGTGCACAGGTATACATGCGCACGCACGTACGTTTTGTCCTTGCTTTCTCATTCATCCTTGCTCACAGTCAACCGCCGCAAACATCTAGCCTCTAACAAGCCTACGTGTTATGAGATTCACTGTACTGTTAATATTATGCTAGCAAACAAATTATCTACATGCATGGTCACTCATTATTTACTTGGAATATGAATTAGCAGAATAAGACTATATTGAACCAATCCTTATGACTCACGGGAACATTTAGTTATGCAACTTGCTGCGACCGCAACATTAATCCAATGAAACCCTAATTATGGTGTCAATCAAATTTACACAAAAACTAATTACTGCAGAACAGATCGTTGCAGAGCCTTTGTACAGAAAGAAGAGGGATCAGCTGACTGGTGTGAAGTGACGGAAGAGGGAAAAAGAGTGCATTTGATTCTCGTTCTATTTGTGGATAAACACGACTTAAGAGATATGGGTGAAAGTCTGTAAACAAAGACATTGTTGTCTTAACCCCCCCCCCCAAAAAAAATATGCTCACAGCAACTTCCACAATTACAACGTCATCCAAAAAAACACGTCAGCAATGTCATACAATGCCCTTCTTGTTAACTCACCACTGGTTTAATGTGCATACTTTCTACACAGTAACCTTTACTTAAGAACACCAAACCAGGACACTGCTGCTCATGTGCACAACTCATGATGTTTAATGCACCACGACTACATTAGCTATCCCACATCTAATATGCAAACTCATTGAGACATACAAAGCTAAGACAATAAAGTTTCTAGAAGTGAAAGAAACTGAAGGTGCGATGATAATGACATTCTGGCCAGAGTAGCATTTAACTAATAACTAGCAAAGGGTGGCGGTGAAGCATTGTGCTGCATATTACTGCAAATCCTGAATGTAGTGAGGAACACAACGAGCTTAAGAGAGAGAAAGAGAGCGAACCTGCCTCATCAATGAAAAACCTAGAGGGGGAGGGGAACCGGAAGGATGGAGAAGGACAGAGAGGAGAGTTGTCACAGGATGGGAGGGGTAGAACAAGTGGAGAGAGGGCGAGGGAACGAGATAGAGACTCAAGAGAAACAAAGCTAAATGTTCCCTTTTCTATTTTTGTGAGGAGCATGGGGACTAGAGCATGTACTGCAGCCATCCAGTTAATGATTAGAGTGGAGCTGCACAAAGATTAATCTCTCCGGCATGGCTGCCATGCCAGAGCAGCTCTCTCTCTACCGGCTACCCGAAAGGCCTCAGTAATGACACCTGGCAAGGTCACCGTACCAACGAGACCTTCCCATGACCCGTGCTGCCCGTAGCAGGGACATGTTTGCTCTCACTGATGCTGTTTAGAGATAAACATACACCAGCCAGACTATGGGTTTTTATAAACAAACAGCACCCTCAGGGTAGCCATGCCATTCATTCATTCACCCACGAGCATCGAAAAACACATGCACGCACCTGCACGACTAAATGGTTTGCTGACTGACATGCACCCAGGTTACTTAGATTAAGCTCCCTAGGGACTGACCGTCATCCAGTCATTTTGAATACAGTATAATGTAACTGCTAGATTAAAGGTGCACAGATAACAGTGAAGTAAGAACAGAACATGACTATATCTCTTCTAGATTAATAAAGTAAACTAAGCGGTAGGAAAGGCTGCAAGACTGTAAACCCCCACTGCAAACAATGAATAGGAAATGTTGAAGCACCTTTGAAATGTTTATATTCACTGGGGATACAGCAGAGAGATAGTTTTTTTCTATACATCTTAAATGTGAAAGGAGCGAATTTCTGATAGGATAAAAGCATCTATTTGCTATCATTGATGACAAAATTGTAAAATATCCAACAATTGCAGTTTCAAAATAGATTTTATTTTATTTCTTTGTGGCTATATTTAAAGCTATTCCTTCAGTGTTTAAGCGTCATGTGGTATGTACATTAAGTTTGACCAAGAATGAGCGCTTACACTGACGGGAGTAAGAAAACACACTTACTGTTCACATATTGATAGCACAATGTATTTACACTTGGACTAAATGTTCGGGAAACTTTGCCTTTATTACGATGTTGCACTTTAACCAGGTCGCTACAGTATTTATTATAAGCCAGATCGAACAAAGCGGCAAGCAAGAGACATTGAAACCAATACCGCATTCCAGGATAGCAGACGGAAGTATTAAATTGTCAGCGAGCCTAAGGTCGCTAAAATAAACTAGCATATTAAAATGCGGTGTAGTGCTTGACTGTGATCTATCGGCTACTAAACTCTTAGGACGTCAACCTTTAATACAGACAGTTAGCTTTAGCGGCTAGCGTGTGGTCATTGTTGACCGTGACTTCGGGCTAACGTTACTGAAGTTAATGTTAGCTTGTTGGAGATGCACACTGGTAGCTTTTGTACAGGATAGATGACCATCTGCAGTGTGTTTAATTTGAATCACCACTGGACAACGAGTTCGCCATGAAATGAAAGTTTGCAAAGCTAGGAAGACGGAGTCTAACCAATAAAGACAACGTTTGGATCTGTCCTTCAGACCAATCAAACCTCGGACTAGATTCCACCAATCAAGGTTTTTAGGGCTAAGTTCGTTCTGCAACTGGCGCCATTCTGGGTCCAGTAGAAATGGCCTGTCCGTCCCAAAGTAACCCAGACAAGAGCCAACATGGTGGACACAAACCATCAGTTTCATGACCGCCTGTGATCCCTTCAGCGGGCCACCAATAAGCGCCTCAGAGAGCACGGAGGGAAATGGCGCCTATGTTCATCTTCCAAAACAATCGTCTATTGGTCAAGAACAGCAAATGAAAAGAAGCGAAGAAATTACACCTACGTACACCCAGCACGGACTAGTTTCTTGTAAACGTTCTACACACCTACGATTTTTAATTTCTTACTCACTTTGTTATACGGGTTCGAAGTGAAGTCCGGCTCAGCGTATTATTTATTTTATTTAGCTAGCAAGGGGAAACAAGATGGCTGCTACTCGAACCGGAAACAGTTGAATGAACGAACGCGATGACGTTGCAGTTAAGGTCCCTGTGCAACGGCGTCGGTCTTCTAACGGGCTTCTTAACTTTGATTAACACGTTAAGAAGATAAAAGGGACATTGGTTATATAATCAATGCATTACGTCCCCAGTATTAGTAGTCAGAATGAAACGTTAGTGAACTGGTAAAAAACAATGACTCCAAATGTAATGTGGTAGTAAGCCACTTGAACGATGTCCAATTGCAGTGTTACAGTAAAAGACTTGAATGCTGCTGATAATAACAGGTAGAAGTGGCTCGACAGATTTTGTACCAAATGTTTTAATGCTTTCATTAAACTCTGGTTTATTGGGCGACATTATTCACAAATGTTGGCAGTAAATATATATTTTTTTATTTATTATAATGTGCACAGTTAAACACTATTACTATTTTTGGTTGTTCTGGTTTATCTTTCTTTCAGCATGCAATGTCCCAATACACTATTTTTTCCACTTACACTTTACTGACTGTTCACATTTCATGGTTTTATAAATAGCTTATTTAATGAATTGTTTTATTTTTGACCTTCAACATTTTGAAAGTTCTCCCTTCTATGTGTGAATTTTGAGCCAGTTCATGACATGCAGTAACCAAATGTTTTAATGTTTACATAAACACTCAGACATGAACATTTTCACTTTCACCAAATTATTCACAAATGTCTAAAGCAAATAACTTCAAAAACAAAGAAAGAAGGAAGTTTAACATCAAATTGTGTATTCCAAAAGTATAGATATTTAGCTTCTATGAAATTTGACAATTATTTCCTTGACACAAGTTCCAGGAGGGTGGAGGTGATTTTGTCCAGGTTGCTGGAGTACCGAGGGGCCCTGTCCATCCTGGGTCCTGGTTCCATGTGGAAGGGAGGTGCAGAAGAGGCAGCAGGTCGGTAGTCACGAGGGTACATGGGTTCTTGAAACCTTTCAGGAAAACGTGCCGGCTCATCTGGATGTGTAGCATGTGGTGTCCATGACATATCGGGCCTACCAAAGACCTCTGACAGAAAAATAATAGGAAAAGAACTTAAATGAAAGTTAATGGAATATGTGGCTTACTCTTCATTACCAGATTAATTTATCACAAGATGAACTCACTTTGCCTACAGTTATACGCACATAAAAATAAAATGGTACAAATACAGGAGACAAATTTCAAATCATGAATAAAGAATATTTAAGTCTGACTGAAGTAATGGCTGGCATACAGCTAATAGAAAAATCATACATCATGTTATGTATAGACACACTATTTACCTTTATAGCGGCTTCTGTTTGAGTGTCTTGGCTCCCCACGTACAGGACGGTGGTATTCTTGGAGCCGCTCGTCAGGTGAATGCTCACGCTGCTTCCAGCTTCTTCCTCTGTGATCTTTAAAGTAGAGGTCTTCTGGTTGTCTGAGGTCTGAATCTTCTCTGAGGACTGTCTGATGCTGGTGTCTTGGAGACAGCTCTGGGTCCGTCTTTAAGCTGTTGTAGTTTTCAGAGATCACTGCTCGACCGTGGCTATTTTGCTAAAACAAAAACAAATGCTTCTGTAATTAATTTCTACTGCTTTGCGGAGAGGTGGCGAATTAAACCATATGTTCCATTAGAAAGACTGACCCTGTGCAGGGTGACACGTACCCCAGCTTTCTCTGATTTCTTCGTCTTGAATTCTTTCAAAAGATTGCAAAGCTTGTCCTTCAGGAAGTCAGCCTCTTCTGCATTCTCAATTTCAATGTTTTTCTAATGAGCAAGACATGACAAGGGAAAAAGACATAGTTGAGATCCCTCCTTCAATGAATGGCTGCATAACAAATAAATCACTTCTACCTGTGTCGCGAATACAAATTCATGATCTTACCAGCATATCAAAGACACCCCCTGACTGAGAGCGTCCTCTTTGGTAGCTTTCAGTATGATATGGGCTCTAAAAAAAAACAAACACCAGTTTTAGCATCACTACATAAGTGAGTACATGTTCTAGATTAGTTATAAGTGTGACATATTGGCAGGTTACTAGTTAATCACAGCATGTAGCCTAATTTGACGATCAACCACCTGTGATTCTGTGTAGAGGTCAGGATGTTGTGTTCCATAGATTTCAGGTCTTAACGGTGCACTAACTGGTCTTGGACGACCACCAAACTTTGGATTTGTTGGTCCGTACTCGTCACTAAACCTTAAAGCAGAAATCAAACATGTCCAGAAAAAAGAAAAGTAAGAAGACAAAAACATAAAGGATTCATTGAAACAATATAAAACATTTCCTGTTTCCTGGAGCGCAATCTTTACAGATAAAAAACAGGTACATTATCACTCACATTTCCTTTGTCGTTTCCACCTCCTCTGCAGTGGCATCAGAGAAGCGACTCTTTCTTTTTCTTTTACCGTGTCCCTCATCATTATCGGCCCCTTTTAGGAAGCGCCTGAACGGCTCTGGGATGTCAGACATGGCCCCGGTAACGTCCATCCTTCTCTGGGAGGTTGGGGGTCCTGTTCTGCTTGGCCCAGGGTTGGCAACTGACTCCTCTTGATGTGGTCCTCTCATTTCGTGGCAATAATCTCTGATAATACCAAATAAATGGTCACGCGACTGCTCACTCTCCGTAGCTGTGGGAAAGCTCCTCCTCTTGGCCTCTGGTTCGCTCGATCCCTGCCTACCTGCTATCGTCACACTCATGTCATGTCTACCAGATTCACTCTCCAGGGGCCGCCAGTGGTTATCGCCTTCTGAGTACACCGACTGCGAGGGCTGATAGTCTGCAGAACGAACTTGTCCACGCCCTACTTCCTCAGAGTAGAACTCCTTCAGCACATCTCTTTCTGGGTAGGGCCTTCTGTAAGGAGGAGTCCCGTCTGGGTAACACTCTACATGCTGAGTCTGGCCGTGGGGCATCTCCACCCTTGAATCATACCTGGGAACGCCACCAGGCTCAAGTACGACTCTTCTTTGTGGATCTTGAACACATTCCGCTTCATACTCCCTACGGTTATCAGCCTCCATGTGCTCTCGTCTGTATGCATCACCTTCCCTGTAATCTGCCCTCTGCAGCTCCATTTCCACGCGGTCACGGCTGAGAGTATCCTCCCGTTGGTACATCTGTCTGTCTCTGTTCAACATGTAAGGGTCTTCTGGGTGGAGTGGGGGTGTATTTGAGTAACCTAAGGGATACCTCCCTCTGTGAGAGTACTCATCCCGATAGTCATTGAGTTCTGGCAGATGCGATGGCGCATCTCGTTGGGTCAAACTCTGGGAGATATTTCGGTCCTCGTTTTGCTTCTGTTTTGGGGAAACTAAGGAACAAGAGTAAAAATATAGTTTAAGCCAAATATAACCGAGAATGGGCTCATTTGCATATTTTCTATAAATAATTCCTTTATGCTGCAGATGCCCTCAGCCATACGCTACGTGCAGTGACTCACTAACAGTTCAACTGCAGGTTAAATGAGGCCCTCAAGTCTTCTTCTGATTCACAGCAGAGGTCATCTACATGTAATATTGTTTGTATGAGCAGATTTTTTATTAGGTGACTTTGTTGCGTCACATTACGTTCCCTGAAAAAGTATTAAATGTATGTGTAACCCACTCAAAATAAAGCATATAATCTGGGTTAATTTATTTCCATTCCTTTGCCCATCTGCAAAAGCCTTTTTAGTCCAGCAGAGGGCAGTGGTGGCGCCGCAGAGAGGGAAACACCAAAGTTGAATGAGAGAGCAGGTAGCAAGCTAAAGCATAAAAGAAACTAACCACCTAGAACGTATAAACGTGAGCTAAAAGGTTATTTTAAAAGGTTCTTCTGGACAAAATACATCTCAGAATGGGTTAAAAAGAGTAACTGGTCGAAGTTCTGCAGAGGATTTAATGACTTTCTCTGGTGAGTATTTGCCATGCTGTGCTAGCTAACATTACATTACATTTAGCGAGAGCTTTTATCCAAAGCAACTTCCAAAGAAGAGCTTTACATAAAGTGCATAGAACCATGATGGAAAACAACAAGATGTCTCATCAAACTTGTAACATACCCTTTAAAAACTTTAAGACTTAAAAACTTTAAAATTACAATTGGCCAATATATCATTATCAGCATCAGCCTCAACAATCCAGTATTGGTCAGGTTATTAAAAATAATAAAAACGCTCTAACATGTTAATAAAAAATAGAAAATATTTGATGTAACCATACCAATCAATCCAATATCTATTACTACACAGAATTCACAGTATCAATGTACCTCTTGAGATGTTTAATTTTCCCTCCATCCCCTTTCTTGACATTAGCTGAAACACAAACAACATATGTTTTCAAAATGATTTTGCTATGATTTCAAAAGAACATATAATTTAATAATATGCCACATGTCTGGTTACTGCAATCTGTCATGTCCTACCAATGGACTTCCCCGTCCATCCTGTCTCTCTATTATCTCTGCTCTGGCTCGTATGATCTTCCCTCCTTGGGTTATTATGGACTGTTTATCCCAGGTCACCAAGTCTGGCCGTTTCAATTCCTAAATAAAAAAGATTTGTGATTAATTAAAAAGCTGAGAACATACAAATAAAGCTCTACTGGATTTTTCTGAAAATGTTCACAATGCTTTACCACATATTTCTGCCGGTGTTTACGTCCAATCAAATGCCGGACTGTTTCTGGTAGATTTGCAGTCTGATGACAGAGCCTGCATATGTATCTGGGGCCTGCTTGTGGGTCGTTGCAAGATTTTTCCTCCAAATAGTTTAAACCTAAGAAATAGAAAATAAAATAAGTTAAATTGGGGGATTAAACTAACGTGAAAAAATACAGAACGTGTTCAAAAATTGGTATCAAGCTATTCACCAATGATGGGCTCATCAAGCTTCATGTAATCCAGATATTGTAAAATGTCCTCAAATACCGGTATGGAGTGCCGTCTGACAGCGAGCCCTGAGAAATCCACACACTGATAGTTAGCAAAACAAACACAACAGAGAGGGTGTTTTTTTGTTTTGTTAGAGAGAATTAGTAAGTAAGTAAGTATTATATGTACAGTACATGGTCTAACTTAAGTGCAGAAGACATTTTGCACTGGATCTCCCTCACAACCACCTCCCGCGAGCCTTAGAAGTGTATGGTCCCATATCCCCTGCGTGACAGGCCAAGAGGTGTAAGGGATCAGCAAAGACTGTTCTACTGTAGCTGCAGCAAAAGGGTTGAATTCTCCAGTTTGCATTCTGACGTCAGAAATCTGACTACTGCAAATGAGCAACCTTACATGTTTTTATGCATGATCTCCAAAGTTTCACCTTTCAACACTTCAGTCCTCTGTTCTGCTGTACTGACATTCGCAGAGAAATCATCCCTTTGAAACAAACGTGGGGTGACATCTTCTATATCTCATGATTCTTTGGCGCCGTGTGATTGTCTTCGGGTGAAGAAATATTGACCAAGATAATTCGATGCTAAATGTCGAGGTTAACTCCATTACCAACAGTAGAGGAAAGATTGTTTCCTACCATCCAAAAAAGATCCCCAAAAGTCTCAAAAATTAAGATCACTTCAAGTATGGGCATGCCACGGCTCTTTGCTCAGTTCAAACTGACAGAAGCCCGCCTTCCTGTATGTGAGCATACACCTCATTCTTCAACTGGTAAAACTGGAACATGCTTCGCCAGCCTGCACATTAGCAAACGTGCACAGGCGTCGTTTGGGAAAAATCCAAGTCCCTGATGCCACTGCATCTGAGGCTAGATCCAGTCCAGGTGGTAGCTCTGTAATCGTTCTCCTGCTAGTAAAAGACTGAGCCTTTCAGCCCAAATTGAGGTAATTTCGTACGACACAATCAGTGACTGATACTAAAAAGGGAAGGCGAACACTGCCTATCAATCGGTCGTTGAGGTATTTCACTCTTGTCCTAGAGTCACTTTCCCCAATACGACCATCTCAACGCCCAACACAAGGTGCACAGTGGAACGCCTGTCCAGTCCGCCAGTTCTGGCACTTCATTTATTACCTGCATTAGTCTGGAAATCAGACTTGCTACAACAGACTAGCTGTTGAGCCACTTTAACAACTCTATACAATCCAACTGTGCTGACTAACATACATTACATGGCATGACTTGTATGTTGACAACCGAGCGTTGCACTTGTGTGACTGGCGGACATATTGTTACACCACCATTGGCATAACCTGCTGCTATAGCAGGCTCCACTCATCTGGGAAGGCTTTCCATAACATTTTGGCACACTGGCTACAGCCACAAGAGCATTAGTGAGGTTGGACGGCGATGTTGAGCGATCAGGCGTTATCGTCGTAGTCAGCGTTCCCATTCATCTCGGAGGTGTTCAGTGGGGTGAATCAAGATACCCCTCAATTGGAACTAAGGGGCCAAAGCATGAAAACAGCCCCAGACCAAAATTATTAGAAAGTGCTGACATTTTTTTCCTTTGATTTGGGATTCTTAGAGGATCACGACCACTGATGGATCTAGACTAGAAATGCTGTCCATTTTAAAACCAAGCAACAGATTAGAGTGACCGCTGTTACCTTTTGTGTGTGGACTGAATTACCTGCCAGAATAGACAGCAAATATACTCAAGGCCAGAAAAGAACAAAATGGCAAGGTTGAAGATGAAGTCTACTTACCCGCAGCAACAAAGCCATCCTCTTTCTGCCAGGAATGACAAGAGAGCAATAAAAATGAAGTCAATCAGTGCTGGTTAAACAGGACACTAGTTAGACTTCACCATTGCTACAAACAGAGAAAGGGTTATATCAGGGAAACATATTTTTAACCACATAATGGTTAACCAAAACCACAGCTCACTTGAGGTGCATTAAAAGATACATATCCTCACTGGTTCATACACTATAGTCTCATAGTGAGTGCATAAGGAAATAAAATAGTTATGGAAAAAGGAATGTGTCCTCCTTTGTTAGGCCACCCATCCTGGGAGACGTTCATATTAACTGTTAAATATCAAAATGAATGTGAAAGTGGAAATCCGTACGCAGAAAAACAGTATCCAGTGTTCTTCAAGACGTGGACCAGTGTTCAAGCTGTTTTTGATTGCGCGCATACTGTGTTTGTGTATTGGGCAGTGAGTTCTGCCAAAGCGTAGCTGACCACTCAACAGCACTGTGGCTGAACGCATCCAGTGTAGACACTGACTGAAGATGCTGACAAGCTGCTGTTGTTACATAGCGTGGACATGGCGCTAGCATCTGTAATGCTCAGTTGTCAAAGTATTGTCCATGTTGATTATTTGTCTTCCTGCTGACTCTCCAGTAGTACAGTGAGTGAGTGTGAAGTCCATGTCAAATCTTCCCACCAACACATGACTCTTCAGAGTATCTGGTGGTTGGCTCACTTTACACAACCTAAAAGCGTCATTTACATGCACTTCACCACGGAGTGCTGCAGCTTTTGGTCAAATTTAAGCCAGAGCGAGAGATTTCCAGAAATTTAACAAGGCCTTGGGCTTTTTTTTTTTTCTTTTTTTTTTTTTAAACAAAGCAGACACAGAAAACTGCCAGAACATGTGAGACAGTTGCTCAAGGACATCCTCCATATGAAACAACCAACTAATAAAGGACCTGCTAAGAGGATCGCTCACAAAATACTGTTCCACAGAGTGACTAAGGTCATTTGACCAGATGACTTGACTTCATTGGAGATTGTTATCAAGCTTAACTCAAATAATTCAAAAATATTGTAAGAGTATCCAGGACTTCTGATCGTCATGTACAAAACCATCTGAATGATGTGGTGTGAGAAAGATCCACGGCTCTGACATGCGTTGTTTTAACCTTGAGTGTCAATACTTGACTGATGTAAAATGCAAGTTCAGCTAAAGGTGACGGCCTCCAGAAAACAAATGGCTGTTTCAGAATCGAACAGAGACAGTTTGAAATGCAGAGCAGTTATACAGTATTTTAAAAAAAAAAACAACAACACTGTCTTGAAAAACAAGTTGTGTCCATCGCAATCGTCCACATGATGATGCCAGACAATATGAGAGGAATGCACGTCAAGTCGTTTAGGTTAATCTGACCTAAATGTGTTAACATGTTGCCTTCTTGTGTGCCATGAACTTACTCCAAGGGTCACATGCTTCCCCAGAATGACCAGGACACGGTCTTCATGATGGTCAAAGACAAACACTGACGGTACATTCATTTTCCATGGTTCCCGAAAGAAGTGACTGATCACTTTACAGTTATGATAGTCAAGATACAAAATGTAAGCATGTGAACAAAATGGCAAATGTGAGCAGAATTTCAGCTTCAAGTCTGACCAAGAAGAAATGCAGAACAGGTACTTACTGTACCACCAGTTTATTTAACTTTGGTATATCAAGATATCAGGACAGAAATAAGTGAGGTCACAGGATATAAAAGCAGAAATAAGACTGCCCAGATGTGGGTAACAGCTTGGAAATATAGTGAAATATCACTTTTGTATGTCCCTTGTTTTCTGCTTTGAGTTTTATCTTGAACCTGTGGAAGACCTGTGACTGAATGAAAAGAAAAATCAGCAGGTTATGACAAAAACACTAGTCACAACACACAAGTGTTCACTGACCATTAACTTACAGTACCAGTCAAAGGTTTGGACACACTTTCCCATTCAAGTCAAGTAAGTCTATCAGTGGGTGTTTTAGCTACTTACTATTCAACACAAATGTCACAGATTACATAGCGCTCTGCACCAGGTAATGGTGCTGGGTACCTTTATGTGTCCTGGTGTTGTCAGGTGTATCTTGAACAACGTATCACCTCTTATGAATTTTTCACACACCTGGATTAAAAGAGAAAACATAAATGAATCCGCTTCATAGCTACGTGGGATGCTATGAAAGATTTCAGTTGCCAGTTTATTACACATTGTTAAACTAAAAGAGTCTTTAGTCTGCCCATAAGCTATAAATGGGACGGAGCATCATCTTAATATAACGCAGCACTGCTCAACAGCAAAACACACGACAGCCTCCACAATAACTAGTTAGTTAAACCAACATATCTCTTAAACAGTTTCAGCAAAAACAGATCATAACTTTTATGAAGGGTGGGTTTATTTCGGCTCTGCTGTATTACAATGTGTACCTAATTTACTCGCAATTGATCGTAAACACTCGGTAAAGGCTTTGTGACAGCCATGCAGCTTTCTTGAACCTAGCAGTCGTCCACTTCAAGGAGTGCATATAAGCTAACGTTAGCTAGTTTACCTTGCATTCAATAAATTCAGCCTCCTCGTCGTATGGCGTTTCAATGTTGTCCATCGCCGGATGTTAACCGTTAAACCGTTAACGTTAGCTTAGCAAACGTTTCACCAGCTAGCGAACGCAACCAAGCTAGTTCGTACGTCAATGGCAATGTTCACAAAGGAAAAGACGTCGTAAACTCAGTCGTTATCTAGCAGTTCGCACAGTGTTATCTTGATACCAGTAACGAATTAGCATTAGCGTATGTCTGTGTTATATTGTTTATCGTTGCAGGTACTTCTGTTTACATTCGACACATTTCAAAAAGCAGATGGTGATGGCTACTTCCTGTGTGTTTGTGCAGTTCAGCATAGGAAAATCACATGAGCGGGGTCGACTCAGTACCGAGACATCTCCGTAAAAAAGACTATCACGGTATAAAAACGAGCGCACCCCACAGAAAAAGTATTACATGGTGATGAACGTCCGCTTATGTCCCCTGTTGGCCAGGACCTCAACTGCAATCAAATTAAACGGCACATACTTCAATCAAGAGTGCAAATATTTGTCCATTTTCTGTTTATTTGGTTCTAAGAAGAATTTGCTTCATATGTACAAAAACAAACAGCTCTCGCTTTGGAAACCGGGGCACCTATCAAGCTGTGTGAGGCATTTGCACAGCATTCAGTACGAAGCAGTATGATACAGTAATCAAGACAACCAACTCCTTCACTTATTTCAGTACACTGGAGGCATGAGCAGCTAGGAAGATATCAGTGTATCAGAGATTTGTCAGAAAAAAATGAAAACGTCTGAATGACCATTTCGCAAGCCATGTTGACATGTATAGAAAATCATAAGCACCTACAGGTACAACTCCCATCATATTTACATGCAAATTTGAATATTTACAATGACCAATGATTTACACAATCCATCTTTCATAAATATTTTGATTTGCTTTCAGGGACATGGCTTACTTCTCAGCTTCACAATAGGTTTCCTAATAATTTCAAGTATACCGTTCTCTTCAGAGGCCATTATCACACTGCATAAAAACTATGATCCAGCTTGAACTGCAATTATGATCTATAACCAAGAGTTAGACATTATGCATTTACAGAAACAGTAAAAGAAAGTTATGACAGCAGTATGAGGGGTACTCTGGTGCATTATCTTAAGTCACTATAATACAAAAATATCACACACCAGCATCACCCATACCATTTTAAAGCTGTAAACATTAGATGGGCCAAAGCATGAGAGGCTTGTGTCTGATGATTATAAATCTTAATTTACAATGCACTCATAACATAATGCACAAAGAGATTAGCTCGCAGACAGAAAAGGGGGACATTTCTGTTATTAAAAGCCATGGATAAATAATCTGTTGAAGACAGAATAAGAACCACAGGTCACCACACACAGGGACACAGACACTTTCCAAAATGTTGAGATGTTTCAGTAGTGAGGTCAGGTATTCAAGTAGTCAGTTTGAAGAGCTGTAGAGTCCTCCTGGAAGATTGTTCAGCCGCAAACGCAGCTCCTTCCGGACCTGGGTCACCCTCGCCAGTTTGCGTTTGTATTCCTGAAAAAGTCCACAGCAGAAAAGGTCCATCAGAGCTCAAAGATCTTACAGTCTGGATGAGTTTTAAAGCCTCAACTGCAAATTTGGGAACACAATTTCCCAATTGTGGCAGTAAGGGATTGACATCAACGTAATAAGAACATCTGAACCAAGGATATTAAGACATCATAAAAATGTAAATACGGTTACACTACTAACATGATAACTTTGTATTGCATTGTACATTACAGAATGTGGTGTAAGTTCAATCAAACATGTTTTGTTCTTTACAATACGAAAACACCACCACCTATGTGAGAAAAGTTGCGTGCATGAACTGAATGTATTAGCTTTGAAAAAATAAATTGGATCACTACTTTTACTTCAGGTTCATGACTAACTTGCCACAAGGTTTATTTTCACTTGCATATATGAAACACATGAAAGGTCACCAAAACAAAAAAGAACTTCCCTCCTACAATCAACGTTAGGAATATCTGAAGCACAGTATTAAGATTTATTTTACTCTTAATAAAGACGATGAACAAAACTGCGGGGAAGTTAGATTACATACTAGTAGCACATTAAAGGCCAGTCAGCAAAGGAACAAGCCATGCTGACAAATTCACCTAATTCATGTAGTTCTGCCATTTTCACTTCTTAAAGATACAGTAACATGAAGGGTCACTAATGTTTCATCTATGCTGCACACATGTGCTTATTGTATATTTGCCAAACAGCATGTAGGTGCATGTAGGTGTGACCACAGGAGGCCATCATCAATACTGACAACTATTAACTGTTGTTAACAAGAGAAATAGTCTTGCTCTCTACAAAGATTCAGAAAACCTGTTGTCTCTTCTTAGTTTTGGTTTGACCTGTAATAACATCTACAAAGTCTATAGCATTGAGCTTAATTTAACCTCGAGTGTGTAGCAAGCATTTACTGTGTCAATACTAAAAAATAAAATGTAGATACTGTCATTATAGACCATGTTACAATGCAAATACTACAAGGAGCTGCAAGTGTTACAGCAAAATAAAAGCACTCACAAAATCAGTTTTATTTTTTATTTTCAGTTTCTTTTTTATTATTACAAAAGTGATGATACAAGTATGGAATTCTTTATCCTCCTGGTATCCTATGGAAAAAGGCTGGACAGTTATTGTCACCACAAAAAAGGACGGTTATGAAAAAACAAGAATATCTGATGTGAAGTATTTTGGTTGACACTTACCCTGTGGGAAAGTAAGTATACATAGAGTTGAGATTGTTAGACGACAGAGAACAAGCATTCCCCAGTGACAAGGGGAAATCTTACTGTATCTAATCAGGAATCTTTCTACCGTTTGTAACGCCAGCAGGCCTAACACTACTGAAATCTACAGTCTGATTCAGCAACAAAAACAGGCCCTGCAGAAGTATGCAACATACTGAAATACATAACAACAATCATTACTGATGTCACAAAGGTGAGATAGACAAAGCATCCACAGATAAACAAACTAGTTAAAAGGGAAACAAAGATTTACGCACTTCAAGTTTCTGCTCGTTCTGGGCCAGGCCGTCCTTCTGGCTCTGCAGGAAGACCGTTAGTGTGCGCGTGAGCTGCCTCCTGTCGTCAATCTCTGCCGCCAAGCGGCCACTGTAGTCTGCTAGCAACATGCAGGCCTCCTCCACCAGCCGGGAAAGCCGCTCCCCCGATTCCTTATCTAAAGCACAGAAAGCAGAAAATGTGGTGGAAATTGTTTATTATCTTGTGGAGAAATGAACAAATAAAATGATGACACAAACAGTTATCTTTGTATATTTAATAAAGTAGAACAACAAAGAGCAAACAGAGTCAGTCTATTCAGAGGAAGGACAGAGCTCATACGACATGAGTCTGACCCGGAGGGCCAGAAAACAGTCACATACTTACAGTTACATCATGACATAAAGAGGGTGAGGTAGGAGCATCTATCAACCTTGAGCTAAATCATATCTGTCTTTGAGCTAATGAGCAGGAAAGGGAGGACTGTACCTCCTGTAGCAAGCTAAGTTCTTTCTCACAAATCAAACTTATTAATTCTCAAACGTTCCAAGATGTACCAAGGACACCAGTGAACTTCAGATGAAACTTTCACATGGGAAAACACACAGAATACTCTCGGTCTTACAGCATACAGAGACGGGGCATACTGCTAACATAACCAGTAGGAAAGAGTTCACCTGGAGGTCATTCAGTTATCCATCAATACAATGTACATACCAATTGTGTAATCACTGGCAAATCAAACATGGTTTCTATCATAGATTTTTATCTTTGTAGTTTCAGTGTCCTGATCAAGGGAACTTCAGTTTTACGTGTATGTGCATGTGTGTGTTTGGGGTGTCTTTTCATGAGATGTGGAACAGACTAAATGGGTGTATACATCCAGTATGCAATAGCGTGCGATGTCCTGCCTCCTACCTGTGATCCTGTGAAGCAGTGACGTGTCTTGCACCTCGGCAGGGAGGGAGGAGATGCGCTGGCGCAGCACTGAGTCGCCAGAGGCGGCATTTTCCAGCTCCTGCAGAGCCCGGATTAACTCTGCTGTCTGAGGGAGAGACAGGATGATACGCAGGGAAGGTGGTGGGGGTGGTTGAGAGGAGCAAAGGAATGGGAGAAGTAAAGGAAGACGGTATGGTAAATGAGTAGCTAACATGTGTCAAGTATGAACAACACTGGAGAGGCAGCAGGGGGGAAAAAAAGATGTATTACGATTAAGATCCATCCAGAGGCAGCTGTATCAGCTGTAAAAGTATCCTTAAATCACCTCTATGTGGTTAATCATTTCATTAACGCCCTGTATTTATGGCAACACTGTTTGTCTAGGCCAGCACCTGTGGGGGCTCTGCTGGGGAGCTCTGGGAAGCAAAGTCCTCATCATCTGGTTGGATCTCCTCATATGGCCTCTTCTTCGCCTTCTTCTCTCCATCTAGGATTCAATGGAAAAGACAAAAGACACATCCTGTGTGTTACGAGACCACGCTAGCGAGATTTCATCCTGCAGATGGGCACGGCGAGCGGCCACATTAGCTCACTGTTGCAAAGAGCAACTTTGTTGGGTGTTGAGCACTACTTACGGGTCTGTGCAGGTACAGGTTAGTGTTGTGTGAACTTACACAGGACTTTTGAGAGCTGATCCAGCAGGTTGTTCTCATACACAGCTCTCTCCTGCCAGATGGACAAAACCCGACCCAACTGCTTCTTACAGCCCTCCTCGCCATCTCTGGACAGGAAAGCACAACACGCATTTGAAACAGCTTTGTGAAATTCGAAGTTCAGCTGACGTTAGGGCAGGACAACACAGGAATAAAATGTGATACATTCTTGGGAAGAACATATTTCAATGTGAATATGCACTATATCAACATGTGTAGTCCCATCAGGTAGTCAAGGTGATGTGAATCATCTAAAATCACTTCTCGGAGAAATCCGACTACAATTTCTTGTATTGTTTATTTTTTTTATCAAAATAGTGTATCAATATATAAAAAATGTCATCACATAAGCAACAGACAAACAATAAACAAACACATTACCCAGTCATAGATAAGGTAACAATGGGTTTTCCTGATCCATATTACAGAACTGCAGACAATGTCGACTTAGTAATGATTTGGAATAGAAAATCTGACCTGTATACGTGTTTGAATGCATCAACAATGACCGGTGCAAAATCCTGGGTGAACTCTGGTCCTTTCTTCTTGCTGTTCTGAATGACGTCGTTGGCCAAGTAAAGGAAGGTCAGCTTACGTGATACCTGAGCTGCATGCATTCAAATGTACACATGCACATACAACAGTGAGCCGTTTGGTTGTGATTTACAATATTGAACTTTAAGCTGAGCAACACAGTGGCAGGCTTCCATACACATACATAAACAGGTGTGTTTTAACTCATGGATAACACATTGCAAGCTAGTGAGTAATGATCCATCAACTAACCTATTAAAAGCTACATGTTCTCCATCTGAGATTTTTTTTTAAGAAAGAAAATGTAAATGCAATGCCATGTTTTTCCCCAGCAACCCGGACCATTATTTATTAGTTACGCTTTTTTTTTATGTATCAAACACAGGAAATCGCCTCGCAGCTACCAGTCACAACTAAGAACAAAATCTACCCAGTAACAACCACTTAGTCACAGTTCATTCTTCACTCTTGCCACATATCAGGCACAAAGGTTAGGGTGTTTAAGTTATTTTTACTTTCTTCTCTCTAATCACACAATTTATTTTTGGGCTCTTTAACATTTGGGTTTAATCCACCAACATGTACTTGGTGGCATGCTCACAACATACAAGTACTGATATACGTGTATGTCTTTGTCTCAACACTGAAATAAGCATAAAGCTCCAGAGAAATGTGCCATCTCTATCCCCATGGCTATTATCACTGCACACTCCTTTCGGTCCTCAGACAAGCTCCTAAAATATCACACATCCACTTGAGATATCATTAGGTCCTTGACTAGCACCCGAAGGAAAAGTGTGCCAGTATTAGCTACAACTACAGCAACACCTGACACCTACACAACGTGCTTACTAATTCACAACAGCTCAATTATGTACTTAAACTGAAACTTCATCTGCTCAATACATTCAGAGCCAGCATTTTACTTTTAGGAATCAATGTGAAAAGCGTACTTGGAGTAATAATAATAATTTGCAACAAATCCATAAGCAGCCCCTTACATTTTAGTTCAGCAATGTTCAACACATTCAGTATTGGTTTTTTTTGCGGTGAACAGCTTTTTGTGTAATGTGATGTTTTCTAAAACGATTATGAACACATGGTGACAAAGAGACATAAATATAATCATATTCTGGTTAGTCAATAAACATTGCAAATCAATCACAATCTGTTAATTATTCAATGTCAGTTGGGGGGGGGGGATGTACGTATGAGCATGTTGTTGTCGTGGTGCTGCCTTAACTGCTGGATGGAGTTAAGCATTTACAAGTAAACAAAATGATCATAAATGAGATTTTAACACTGTGTCAAAGTATCAGACACTTGTACAACTTTAATGACTGACACATAGTTAAAGTTCAGTCAACCTGAGTATGTATGTGGCAGTGCTTGAGAGGGGAGAGAGGGGAAAAATGATTGAGAAACTACATCCCAGAAGAAATGCAGGCCAGCAGCTACAAACAGCGGCCGCTGTAAACAAAAACATTGAGTTGGAAGATGCTAAAAGAACTGTGGAGTTGTCGCTGCAAGAAATCCTTTTCACATTACACGTTGTTTTTCTATTAACAAAAGAGCTAATGACTATGTATTGGTGCAGCTTTAAGGAATATAAATATGTAACATCTGCATTGGGGGGGGGTCAACTTAAATAGCAAGCACCCCAGGATCGCGATACATACTATAACGGCCTTGTGTCGGGGCTAAACTAATATTACATTGTTTACCAAGGTTAACATGTAATGTACACATTTAGAAAGTTACAGCGTCAGTATACAGATTCACTTTATTAGTCTTAACATGGCTAACATAGAGACTAACATAACAGACTAGCGGTCGATGGAGAACGTGGCTCACGGCTAACTTTACGTTACTGTTAGCTGAGGAGTAAACACCGTTTCAACTGGAATTGCTCGAAAGTTGGCTAGCGTTAGCAGTTTCTGTGCTAACAACCCCCTTGTCTAATAACTTTAACGTTAAGGTTAGCTAACATAGTTTGAAATTTACAAGAAACGCTTTAGACAGAGGTAGCCATCTCCTGTAGCCAATGGCTACACCTAACTTGTTTGTGACTTGTAAAAGCACATTAGCAGTCTTTATTATGGGGACCTAGCTAGCTCGTGTCAACCTTACCTTTTTTCAGTTCGTTGAGCCAAACACTGACAATGGTCCTCGAGTGTTTTCTGTGATGAATGAGCCACAACGACAACGTCTGCACACTTTGCTGTGAGTTGCTAAGCTCGGATAGTTTCTTTTCTAAAGCCGCCTCAGAGAAAGCTGACATCTTGACGAGATAAGAGTACGAGGCACTGAGGGAGGCAGCTTTAAGGTTCCTACCAGATGTGTTCTCTACAGCAAGTTAGCCGGTCACTGCAGGAATATTAGCCATCCAAATTAAATACCACACGCTACCTTTCCTATGCAATGCTGGTTGTTTATGCTAACTAGCAGCCGTCGTCCTCTCAGTAATGTTAAGGGGTGGCTGCCTTGCTGGCTTAGCTTAGGGCAAACCACACAAAGTGCAGCAGCCTGCAAGAAGTGGTTCCGTACGACGCTGTGTTGCGTTCAAGACCGATGGATTTCACAGATGTCCACTCAGCAGCTATCTTTGACTATGCATTATATCTGATATCATATACATCGCAAGTAGATCTTATTCATTTTCGGGTTTATCCGATGACGAAATCGAAGGCTAACAAAGAAGACTTGCAGTCTCTGGAAAACTGAGGACAAAATTATTTGTTGAATTTATTTCGAGGTTTTGCAGATGTACACAATGAGGCTCAAATCTCTCCAACTAAACTTTATCCACCCCTCATAATTTGATGCTAATATCGATCTTAAATTTGACACTTAAAACCAAGAGGCCGCATATTTTTATTCATCCTTCATTTCCAAACTGTTGTAATGCAAGAAGCACTAGTTACAGTGTTCTCAATACGTTAAGGGAAGGAGGACACAACAGTGACGATTCAACCTCCTAAATGAAGAAACAAAAAGACGTTTACAAAACTCGTTTATTGCGCACATTCTAACAGCATTGTCCATTTGCATTGTTACACTGAACATACTGTAATATGCTCCCTACACCATTGTCAAAGGGTGATAGATGCATCACTTGCATAATTTGCCAAATCTTGTTTATTGCAACCTAGTATCAGTATCATTCCATTTTACACCAGTCAACATGAATAAACTATTTTCAGTGGGGCACCACAATCAGCGAGTAAACTCAGTGCCTTATTCAATAAAAACAAACATTAAACCAGCACATTTGACCTTGTTTCACATTAATATTTATTTTTCAAAAGTTGTGAAAATCCACGTAAACACAAACCTTAAGTGAAACACACATCGTTTTGTAAAACAAAGAAATATATCAATGGGGGAGAAAGTTGAATACTGACATCAGTGGCTATGACGGTAGTATCACTAGAGGCAAAATATCCCTCCATTAGGAG
>JAVQJD010062454.1:0-33125 GCA_036023655.1 Nannoperca australis | reverse complement strand
GCGTGTGTGCGTGTGTGTGTGTGCGTGTGTGTGTGTGTGTGTGTGTGTGTGTGTGTGTGTGTGTGTGTGTGTGTGTGCGTGTGTGCGTGTGTGCCTCTGCATGTTTCTTTACATTTGCTTGGAAATGAACACACTACAGTGTTAGCACATTGTATTAGGTGTACAAACACACAGCAGGCTAATATGTTTGTATTGGAATTCTAATTAAAACCGTGCGCGGTGGTGCATGTCTTCATAATTTCAGGCTTTATCATGAGTCACAACAGGCAACAGTCTATTGTTTAATAAAGGATTGCTAGGCCTGTGTACATAAGAAACAATAGAAAACATTTCAACGACACCAGCTCGCGGGACACAGCAGAAGCACAGCTCCCCGGTTCAGTCTGTAAGTTGCTGCTGAACATCGCTCACTGCAGCCAAACTATGACTGAGGACGAGCGAGTTTCAAAATTGGTCGTTTTGCCTGCTTATCTGAACACTAAGAAATATCTCATCTTCAGAGAGAACGTTTCCACTAACACAAAAACCTCCATAGAAGCTCAGAGGCATTCAACCTCCTTCTTATTTGCTCTAGGATCTGCTCTTGCTGCCAACACCGAGGCAGTGTTTGTCAGTGTTGTTGCTGTGATGAGAGCAAACGAACTACATTTAAACAGCAGAATCATTGGGCTTTGGGAAAAATGTTATTCGATTTTACTTGAAAGAAAGATTTTTTAAGAGAAGATGGTGAAACAAATAAAACGATGCCTCGGGTGATTGCACTCATATATCTAATAATGAAGAAAATCAATGGCGGCCACTGATTTATCATCAGAATCTATATTCCATAACTTGTTTTATGTTCCTTGGGCCACAAGGACACATAAGCACTAACCTCAAGGCTAGGAATCTTTTGTAAATTAAGCCTTTTGTCAGTGAATGAAATACCACTACGTTTTGTATTTGAACATAAACACAATCATTGCCAAAATCAGTTGAAATGTTACAAGTAGCATGTTCGCTCTTATGATCGATAAAGAGAACAGCAATGCAGACCCGGCTTTCCTTGTTTGTTAATGTGACTTCCACGATAAAATCTGTAAAGCAGGAGAAGGAATGCTATGTTTTCTTGTTTCAGCAAACTATTAAAAATTAAAAACTTTATTATAATGGGATCTGAATATTTGAGATGAGACTGACACACTACATGATTTCAACAACGCCCACAACTCACCCGACTAGATCCGTCGGGTGGTCAAATCGTATTCATAAATCGTCTCCACCCAATCTGTTGATGCTGTAAAGTCATGGTTTCGATCTTAGTATCTATGCACTTCTTTACGCCCCATTCTCTGTGTTTCTAACGCTTGACGTCTCATACATTTGTGTCCCTAAAGCCTAAAATAAAAATAAAAGAAAGGGTTAAGATGAAATTATTATAGAGAATCAACATGAACATTATAAAAGGTTTTTAAAAAAGCATGTTTTTCCTTTGTTTGCCTCTTTCTGCTCCTTCCTCTCCCATTACTGTTTTTCCTGTCCCAGTCTTTGTCCTGTCCGCCTCAGTCACTTATTGACAGCCAGCCACCTGGAGAAGCTTCAAAAATATATGTGTGTTCTTTCTTAAGAAACATAAAAGTGTTTAATCTGATACTTTCAAAAGTACAGGAGCCTCCGAGCGCGTGTTCGCGCATTAGTGAGAGAACCGGGAGGAGCACAGAGGGGTGTCTCTCCGATGCCAGCGCCGCATGCAATGTTTATCCCCCACATATTGAGCAGCGCTGACCACAGAGCCCCACCGGAGCCATTGGACCAGCTGGCGTGATACAGGCGTACGCACACAGACCTAAACATAAACACCTATCTTTCTCTCAAACACACACACATCCATCATACTGTGGCAGCCCTTCTATTTGGCTCCTCTCCTCCACCTTACGCCTCATCAGACATTATAATTAGCAGTGCTGAGTAATTAACATCCAAATTAGGATATTAATTTGCATAATCTACCCTCATTTGCATACACTCTCAGCAGCACACAGACCTGACATTCCTCCACACACTTATAAATGCCAGTAACAAAGCACAAGGGTACTCGGTCTTTTTCAACACAGTTGGCCTACATCACAGTTCGTGCACACACTTTTTTTACACACAGCAAATGTGTACTTTTTTTGCTGTGTGAGCCATTAGAAAAAAAACACAAAGGAGAGAGAAGGTTTGAGGTGGAGGGAGGTTGAGAAAAGGTAAAAGACAAGAGAAAATCTGAACAGCTTAGGGAGAGGGAGAGAATATAAATGGGACTGGGAAGGGGGTCGGTAGTAGAGGAACCCGGGGTAGATTGAGAACGTGACACTGTCCAGATGAGAAAAGGCAAAGTAAGAGAGAAAGAAGACTATCACACCATTTATACATCTCACTTAAGCCCATAATACTTTGAAATTGAATCCATGGCTGGAGGGAGAGAGAGACCGACAGAGACAGAGCCCGGCAGCTCTGGAAAAAAGGAGTGAGAAGGAGAATGACGAAACACTTCTCTCCCTCTGTGACATTTGCCCTCTGAATGGCATCAGCTCAACGGAGCAGACAGTGATGCGTAGTCAAAGGAAGAGAGAGAGACAGGGAGAAAAACACAAGTGAGAAAGCAGAGGAAAGAAAGAGAATAGAGGGGGCATGAATGACAGTAAGGCGGAAAAGAGTGACAGGACTGGCCGAGCAGTTCCCGCAAGACATTGTTTCACCAGTCATTGCACAGAAGAGGAAAACCTGAGTTATGCTTCTGCGTTCCACATCGCTTTCACGATTTATGTCCCGGCGAGGATAATGCAGCTAGATGTCTCTGTTGAAAAGACACCCATAAATCTGATCTTGTTTTCCAATTTTCTGTACTCCCTTTCTTTCTTTTTGGGCGCCCCTCTAATCCTCTCAGTCTGTGTTCTTTGGCATTCATCTGTTCTAGTCTATTTCCTGGCTTCTTATGTAAAGGTATTCAGCAGCAAGCCTTTGTCTCATGTACATACTGTATTCTGCTGAGCTTGTAGAGCTTGTAAATACCAAATCTACACACACACACACACACACACAAACTCACTCTGTTTCTCTGGTACAAAGAGCCTGCACACAGAGGCCTTGACCTATTCCTTTTTCAATGTTAAGAGGAAATAGCTTTACTTAACAATGCCCAGCAAAATGTTTGTAAATTACATTGATTTTTCCCCCCCAGCCATTTCATAAAATGTTTGCTAACATATCTGCTCTGCAGACCAGATTAAGTGCATGTGCCCTGCATACAGTCAATAGCAACTGTGGATATATACCATATGTAGCATAGAAATCAAAGCAGAGTTCACACGGCATATTTCACCATTGAAAATAAAACAACTTACTGAAGTCTCTACAGAAAACAGGCTCTTCACTAAACTTTGGCTAAACCTAGTTAGCCTTCCCTATGGCTCACAGCCATCTGTAGGTCTTTTATAAACAGCGAGGAAAAAATGATAATGTTTGGTTGAGCACAGACAGCCAGTCAGCCCAGCGCTCGCACTCCAGAGACCCAATTAATACCACTGTAAACCGCCGCTGCCCTTCATAGGCAACACGAGTCCACGCTGTGTGTGTGTGTGTGTGTGTGTGTGTGAGAGAGAGAGAGAGAGAGAGGAAGGTGTGAGAGTACCACTGGATCAGCATGTGATTGAATACAACGCCCTGACCATGGCTGCCCTCCCCAAGCACTAATCGATTATCGGAGACAGGAATCATCTTCAGATCACTGGCCAACCAGCCAATCATGACCAGCAGCGTATCCACTGATATCCTTAATAAATGTCGTGTTTATGTGTGTTAATTATTTCAAAAGCAACTGGGGCGTGTAAGGCTGCCTCCAAGACTGAACGGTATGTAGAGGAAGAGTGTCCCAGTAACATTTAAGGGTGACATAAATACTTGTATGCTAATATGTCAATTCCTATAGTATGTTAAGTGAAATAGCGGTGAGTGTCATCAGAGCTGAAACAATTAATCAATTAACATTAACCGATTAGTTAATAAATGAAAAATGACAATCAATTAATCATTTAAACAATTTTTTAAGCTAAAATACAAACCATTACCTAGTTTAAGTTTCTTAATTTTTCAGGTTTCTGAAGGTTGGTTGGACAAAACAAGACGTTTGAAGACGTGACTGTGGGTTTTAGGAAATTGTAATGGGTGTTTTTTTTACTCTACAGCTTAGAGCAGATGATTTAACCCATTAATCCGTAATAGAAATAGATTTTTTTTCATCCCACCAACATACAATCAAGCTGTTTCAGCACCTGTCCCGTTAATTGCCCTGCCTGCCATTCCTGAACTTGGACTAACTAGTCAATAAATATGATGAAAAAATAGCACACATAAAGCCGGGGAAATATTTAGCAGAACTTCACCAGAGAAGCCACACAAAAAAAAACTAAATGGCGGCGAAGTTGTTGGACGGACGGTTGCGCTCTCCTTGCCAACTTGTGCAACTCAAAGGCGAAAAAGCAGTCATACATTTCGATGCCAAGTTGATTTTTTCCCCATATTTTTTTTTATTTTTATGTACCTACCTTTTCCGCCGAGAGCGCAGGAGTGGCCCCAGATCAGCCAAAACAGCAAAAAAGGGACCCCGAGTATCTGCATGGTTGTCGTGCTGTGAGGGTGATGTCTCCACGTCCTCTCCTCTTCTGAAATCCTGGATCACCTCCCAAGCGCGAGACTTGTTTTCAACTGGCCGGGCTCGCGGGGGATAGTCGGTGGGTAGAGAGACGGTCACTGTGTACTGTAAAGCAAAGAGAGAGAGAGAGAGAGAGCACCGCTGACGTTTAAACAGCGTCAATAGAACAACATTTCCGGCGGGGGGGTTTCAAAATAAAACACACTCGAGTGTTAATGTTGAAGTAAGGGCGCTAAAACAATGCTGTGCTTACACAGGGTGAAAATGAAATGTCTTCAGAAATGTGTCTTCAGACTTTAATGAGTATAGGTGCTGCGAAATTGGTTTCGCCAAGCATGACAAAATGTACACTTTTATATTGAAGAATTCAAACCTCCTTTTCGAGCAAAGTCTGGCTTTATTTGGAAAACTTTACAGTAATAAAGACCTAAGGGGCAAGTGCTGAAAAGGAGGGGATGTGGGGAGGGGATGTCTGCCTGAGATGAGTGTGAATGTGTTAGTAGTTTCCTGTTAAGAGGGGAAAAGATTGATTTAGACACCCCAGGAAAGGGCTTCTCTAACGGATAGTTAGCTGCCAGTGATTGCATTCCTCTGCAGGAATATAGTTACAGTTATTCAATCAATTCAATAAACCCCAAGCTATGGCAAGGAAGGACACCAGAAGCTTACCACATACCCAAAACTGAGTTAGAGGACCACATTAACAGTGAAGCACATGGGGGAGTTTTTCTACACATGAAACAGCTTCTAAATCAGTGTTTCCCAACCTTTCTGGCTTCTGACCTCTTAAAACATACAAATGTCTATTACTAATTGGGAACAGTTTTTCCATTTTCCAATAATAATTTGTCCTGAAGAGGTAAAAATACAAAAATGATATTGCATTTGCAAGAAAACAAGCAAATATTAGAGGGAAGTCTGACTCAATAACCTCCTGGATAACTAGAAAATCTTAATTCCAACATTTGCTTGACATTTACTTATTATTATAATAAAATAAAAAATATATTTTTTGAAAATCTGATGGAAAATGTTACTGATGTCAACCTCTTGGCCATTTAGTTATTCAGCAAGTCAGTCAGCAACCCATACACATCCTTGTGGCAGTTTATTAGCTGTTTTGCTACATTAATTGCCTGTTAGGTTAGCTAGGCTACATTTGGGAAATGTAAAAAAATATATCCCTTTAATTAAAGAGTAACATGAACTGTAGATTTTTACAGCAATACTCATTTCATAATCAAATGAGGCAGCTGCTACAGTATAATGTTTTTCCAGCTGTATCCTCCTAACAAGGCACAAACAGCGCAGCTATAGCCTCCCTCACAGATTTGAGTCTTCTAGTTTTCCTGTGGCAGAATCACTGGTTTTCTTTAACGGTCGAACGTTCTTCATTTATTCCTCCACGCATGCTTCGTCTTCTTCTGTTGGGTGTGGGTGTGTGTTCTGGGGATTAGAGAGAGAGAGGGCAGACCTCAAGTGAGTTAAGAGGATAACAAAGATAGAACAGATACACACACACACATGCAGACAAACACACGCAGGGCCACATTTACATGCACACACAGCCACTTACACACACATTACACAGTCCCATTTGGCTGTTTCCATGGGTCGTCGCAGCTAAGTTACAGCAGAGCGGCGACAGGGGAAAGATGGTGCAATGAGCAGATTGTCGTTCTACCTTTGGATCCATCCGCTCAGAAATCATTCAGGACAGGAGACAGAAGGAGTTTTTAACTGTGGCATCACAGTTTTGACTTTCCATTTTTTTCAGCATCCATATTCTGTAGCAAGCCCAAACAATTTATGACTATTAAATTATTCATCAGTTTATGACTGCTAAATAATTCATCTTATTAACAAAAAGATCCCTTCATTAAGGTGCTGGATCCTCACAGTAATCAGAACTTTAATTTTGCCAAGAATTTACCCTAAAAAGCATAAAAACGACAAAGGTTACCACTAAAGTCTTGGGTAGTTCAGTCAGTAAACGTGAACACGAAAATGTCTTTTTCATACAAACCACTGAATAATAATAATAACTTTATTTATAAAGCATCTTTAAAAATAGAGTTAACAAAGTGCTTCGACGAACAAGCAAAAGCAGCATACCCAGAAAGCAATATAACAACAGAAAGCCAAACTATGAAACAATAAAAAATAATGATTGATAAATACAAATAAATAATAATTGAAATAGTAAAAGCAATAAAAAGACAATGAAGCAAAACAAAAGCAAGGTAAGGAATGAATGATCAATAAACACAAATAAAAATAATTCAAAACATTAAAAGCAATAAAAGGATGATGAAAAGAAAAATAAGATGACATCACATAAAAGCAAGTCTATAAAAATGGGTTTTAAGAAGTGATTTAGAAGTTACTGATTCTGTGACCCTTATGTCCTCAGGCATGTTGTTCTCAGGAACGGCCAGAAGGGCCAGAAGGACCCCACTTATATGGGGGTCAACATTTCTGCACTGAACCAGTGATGCTATCAGGATGTGCTATCTAGATCTGGTCGCCCCATACATCGGACTCTTACAACTCAAAATGAACATCCAACTTCCAGGTACAGTAGTATTGCCCCCAAAACAATGTAAAAGCAGAAAATGTTCCACCACCCATAGAAAATGATTGTGGGAGCTCTTTTTCTGGTGTGGCATCACAGATTATTGGGTAAGACAAACTCAGAAATATGATGGTATGTTTGATGTTGCATCGCTGTAAAGGTCAGCTCACGATTATAGTAGGTTTTTCTGGGAAGATGTTCCACAGAAACAGAACAGTGTAACAATGTAATACGGGTCTCAAACGAGTAGCTGATGCACGACAACAATGCTGTGTGTGTGTTATTAAAAGACTGGCCAACCGTTTGTCCAGTGCGTTATTTCAGCACCATGGAGAGCTCCGTCACTTTGCTCACATTCAGCTTTCTCCACCAGGGGTCGCAGTTGAGTCCGTTTTTCTCTGCGGAACCCTCGAGCAGCAGACTCACAACGGCGGACAGAGAAGAGTGTGACACGCTCACAATAACAATGTGAAAAATAAGGTAATCAAATTGTTTTTCATTCTTACCCTTACGCGTCGTGTATTTTGTTATATGACCGTTTGAATGCACTACGTTTCATGTATACGTCCACACTAATGTGTGTTTGTCGCTTTGCACGTAGTTTGGTCCACTGGGCTAATTAGTGTTAGCGGCTTGTTCAATGTCAAGTCTACAAGGGATTTGTATGCTGTCCTCTGACATGAATTGCACTGTAACAACACAGCAACTCATAGTTTCTGCGTCTATAAACGTCAAACCTGTTCACTCAGAACTGAAGTGCGAAAGGCGGCAGTCTCTGGTCTGGTGCACTTAGCATGCGCTTATCTCCAGTGTACTACATTTACACAGCATTGCTGTAAACATGTATCCCGTTTCCCACAGGAAGTTACTTGCTAGTTTATTTCTGCCTTAGCTCAAAGGCATCAATTGCATACAGTGGATGAGCTATGGCACTAATGCAAAATCAATTAAAATACATTGAATTAGAAAATGATTAGCTTTATTTATTCAAAAATTGCAATTAATAAATAAAGCTAATCATTTTCTTTCTATAGCACTTTTCAAGTCAAAAGTAAAGTGCAGAATCTAGTGGTCAGACATAAAGGCAACTCAATAAAAGAATGTTTTAAAGGCATGATTAAGCCATTATACAGTGATTAAAGTTAGCAATTTAATTAACAAATTACGTGTTTAAAGTACCACAAGTTCTTCACATGAGGGCTGGCTAATTACCAGAGAGATAATTTGAAATAAACCATCCAACTAATGTTTGGACAGGGGCTGATGTTAATTTCCCTCTAGGCTCTCTACACGCTCACGTACACATTAAAACAAACTGCCGTTGTTCCCCTCTTCCAGTGTCTGACTCCAGCAAAAGGCCGCCACATTTATACTTGCCAGTGTTTCTAACTGCTCTGGGTGTCCCAATGATTAATGGGCAGAGAATTTGGCTGTGCTTAGCTATGGGTTGCATCTCACTGAGGCCACCTATACTAATGTTGTACTCATACAGTGTGCTTTGGGATTACCAAATGATAAATAGGATGTTAAGATTAATGCAACTAAGGCAAACCTCTGCAACATGCTACAACATGGCAGGTACTTAGAAGTACAGACTGACTTTAAGATATATAGAATCTTTATCTTTATGCACAGTATCCTGCAGATTGTTTTAGAGAAGCAATCTCTCTCTACTTGCTAACTTCCTTTTCACCTTTGCGTCCCATCATCCCCCACAAAGATGATTAATAACTCTGTCTTTTGCTTTCTGCGTTTCTTTGACAGTGGTGTGACGGGGTAAACCAATATGGCGACTCGCCGTGTTCCGCTAGTCTTGCTAGCCTGCGGCTCCTTTAATCCAATCACCAACCAGCACATGAGGCTGTTTGAGCTGGCCAGAGACCACATGCACAGCACAGGTCAGATCCAGACATCACAGACGCCGTGTCTGCTAATTGTTTGAGTGTTGTATTTTACTTTCTAGATAACCCTCAGGGCCAAAGCTGCTGTTGTAAAAAACAATGAATATTATTTTTATTAAAAGTGAATCAAATGACGATATCAATAGTGAGAGGTCGCTCACAGTGATTAACCCATAGAGAATTATGACCCAACTCTGTTGCTCTACAGAGCTTTTTAGACCTTCTTTTATGGTCCTTAAATTAACAGTTTGGTTTCACCACTCTCATCGACCTCGTTTCCAAGCCCTGATAAACCTCCTGTCTCTGACGTTAGAGACAAGCTGGAGAAGAAAGAACACCCAGCAAGCTAAATATGCAGATATTGGTCTCGGGAGTTGGTTGTATCCAACAGCTCAAAGGAGAATGAATATTGGACTTCTTTATGTCAGGCTGCCATAAATGAATGCTAATTTTGCGTCACTGTCTTTCTGGTGTAAGAGTAAGCTCTTTGCCATAAAGCCATAACAACTTTAAAAGACAATAACAGGACTTTGTTTTTTAGATTCTTGTGTAGTCCCTCTGCCACCTAGTGGCCCAAATATCAATTAATTGAGCTTTAAACACCCTCACAGTCTATTTAGTGAATTATAGCTACTTTAACAAAAATAATCAATAAAAAGGGGGTTTTACTGACTGTTTACAAATATGCAAACTGTCTGCAGATAACTAAGTTGCACTCCTTGTTGTTCTCTTATTGTATGAAACAAAGCTCTGTCAGGCTGTGTGTCTTGACATGTAATAACCATGTCAGCAGATACAGCCTCCTTTAAATAAACCCACGCCCATTTAACTCCAAACCTGCTATAAATAAGAATACTGGCCTGGTCACATGGTCACAGCGGCATCATTAGACCTTAAGAGTTAGTGAGTCAGCTCTCTGTAAGGTGCTTTATGAATCTATGCACAGTGCAGCTTTTCAGTGGGTGTGAACATATGTAATGCTCAAAACATAAAATCACTGTAAGCTGCATACAGGAGCTGTTTTATTCTCCTCTTGCTGAATGTTCATGCAACAGTTTTACCTCTTTTTTTATTCTCCTATCCAAAAGGGAATTTTCAGCAGTTTCTAAACCCTTCAAATCGATTACACAGTATAAGCTATAAGTAATGATGTTGTTTGATACTGAAGTCATGTTGAAGCGCCTTCATCAGCCGATTTCAAAAAGATCAATTGTAGCATTTGTCCTCAAATGTGAGATCTGATTAAGCACTAATAATATTAACATCAGTTCTCTTAGAGATTACTTCATCTACTGATTTCTGTTCCATTTCTGCATCCGCTGCCATGACCTAGAAAAACTGTGTTAATCTTCTCTCCCTTCAGGGCAGTACCAGGTGGTGGGTGGCATCGTGTCTCCAGTGAGTGACAGCTATGGAAAGCAAGGACTCGTACTGGCTAAACACCGCATTGCTATGGCAAAGCTGGCGCTGCAGAGCTCCAACTGGGTCACGGCTGATGAATGGGAGAGCCAGCAGCCAGACTGGACAGAGACTGTGGTCACCATGAGGTATTAAACACAGTTGTGTTACTCAGTAGCTGCTTTTTGTTTCCATTAGCTTTTACTGATCCCTGTTACATCCATCTTCATCTTTGATGGGATATAAGACAAATATTTTTGTTTTCTGGCTAGTTTTACATTACATTTTACATTACATTTTAGTTTTAGCACAGCATCAGCAGAGTTTGCAGGGTTTTTCTGTCCTCAGCTGCTCTTCTGCTCGCCCTGCTTTACTCCAACTCCAACCGCTTATGTAACGCTGCCGAAATTATAGGTTCTAGTCTCTTGGGGGACCACCAGACTCGACTGTACCCATGTCAGGTTTGGGTTTTTTATGAGGTAAAATCAGGGGCACGGGCTGAGTGGGAGGGATGTAGCTGCCAAAGGCTGTCTGGGACATAAATATGAGTGAAGAGAAGTGATGTGACGTGAATAAGGGATGTCTGAGTAATGGTCCACTCAACATCGCAGAAGAAAATATGAAATGTATTTGTAGCTCGGCCTTATCAAGGATTAACACCGGGGAATTAATAATCTAATGAAAATATTGTACCACCCACTGTATTACTGCCACACCTACTTCATGCCACGTGTACATACAGTATTTAGGCTTATTTAATTCAGGTCTCCTACTCTTGCATCACTGAACTTCTTCGATTTCATTCACATTTTCCCCTGTTTCGCATTTCTCACAAATCCCCTCATTAGTGCCCTGTGTAGTGTTTGCGCAACATGGGTGCTGATCAAGGCATGAAGTGGCCTGTTGTTCGGAGGCTGTGAGCAGGCCACGTCACACGCCATCTCAACCCCACACACACACGCGCGCACACACACACACACACACACACACACATGTGCTAGAACACCTTTAAGAAGCTTTAAGTTTCTCTGTGACTCATGGGTATTTCTCTTTTACTAATTCAGTTCAGTTTGATAAGGCTTTATTGGCAGAATGTTTAGATGGAAAACGTGTTTCCAAGGTAAATAATACATTTACATTTATACATCATCATATGTGTGCTACAACTAGCTGCTGGTAACAACCATTCATAAAATAAAATAAATACATTTTCAGTGTCTCTGTGTCATACCTTTGGTTGTTGGGCAGGTATCATTATGGGCGTATTCTGAAGGAGTGTGAGCAGAGCCCAGAAACACACAATGACTCCAGTGGACACATCACTCCCCTCTCAAGTAAGAACCTCTTACTGCTGTGAACTTGGGATCAGCTCAGAAACCCTCTGACCTGACCTGTTTTCAGGCATTTTATATTTGGTTTTAATTTGCGGCATTGGCCGTGAATTCTTCCCATTTTGGGATGGCAATGTCTGTCCACCACTTTGGTCCAAATATAATAAAAATATAAATATAACATTTTCCTCACTATTTGATGGAATGCCATCAGCCTCAGCTGCACTTTGTTAGAACATGTTAGCATGCTGGGGACAAATAAAGTTTTTTGAATTGAAATTGAATTGAATAACATCAGCATGTTAACATTGTCATTGTGAGCATGCTAACGTTAGCATTACTGTGCCTAGATACAGATCAACTGCTGTGGCTGTAGCCTCTTTCTGAGATTAAAGCCTACATAATAAAGGTATTCTTACAGTGTACAAAACACACAGTGCTTGATAAAACAATTTGTTCAGCATTTTACTGTTGCACATCTTTAGCAAGCTCTTTAACAGAGTTGGGGTTAAGTACTTGCATCAATCCCACATAATGTGGCCGTGCTTAACACTTGCCAAGTAGAAGCCTAATGGTGGTCTAAGAGTGGTTAAAGAGTATTAGGGTTTTAATACTTTTAAGACTTTGTGTGTGCATGTGCGTGCGTGCGTGCGTGCGTGCGTGCGTGCGTGTGTGCGCATGCGTGTGTGTGCGTGCGTGTGTGTGTGTGTGTGTGTGTGTGTGTGTGTGTGTGTGTAAATGCTCAAAGGACAGACAAACTCCCATATACATACATGATGGTTGTATAACTGGAAGCTAGCCATCAGTAGTAGTATTCAGGAACATTTTCCTGGATTATCTGTGGTTTATCAAAATCATTTAAAGGGATATCCGTTTCGGCCCTACTGCTTTTTACACAACACTGCAGAAAGATGACAACTTTCATGGAAAATTGGGGCTAGATTTAACTGTGAAATTAAGTGGATAAATTCAGATTTTGGTTTCAAATTGTGATTTTTTGAAAAAGAAAAGTATTTAGTTTGTTGGCTGTTTTGTTCTCCTCTTCACTTCATTTTATGTACTAGTATGGGCACTCTTTTAGCTTGATTCTGGACCAGCCAGTTGGCAAACACCCACTGGGCTGTTTCCACATATTCAAAACTAGCACCACTTCATCATTGTAATTACTCACAGAAAAAACACACAGAAGGAGAACTGCCATATCAATGATTGTGTGCGCAGGGCGATCACAAATCTCTTTTTGGGCAAAATCATTTTAAGGAAACAAGTGATGCCAGACCCCAGAAAGGTGAAAATTGTACAGGTGACTGAGTGAATACCTTTTGAAGATATAAACAAAGGATTCAGGGGTCTGTGTTGAGGCAAGTTCTTTTAGATTTTTTATGAAACATTCTTTACGTCAGCAAGCATCATAAACTAGAATTTTTAATCATGCTATGTGAATGTCATATTTGTCATCCCCCCAGGCCCGTGTCCCGAGCTGAAGCTTTTGTGTGGAGCTGACTTCCTCGACACTTTTAAGATCCCTGGCCTGTGGCGGGACGACCACGTGGAGGAGGTGGCCGGGCGTTTTGGCCTTGTCTGTGTCAGTCGAGGGGGGCTTCAGCCCGGGCGAGCCGTGCACGAGTCGGACATGCTCTCGCGCCACCATCAAAACATTTTCCTGGTGAGGGAATGGGTGAGAAACGAGACGAGCGCCACCGAGGTCCGCCGGGCTCTGAGACGGGGTCTGAGCGTGAAATACCTGATCCCAGACTGTGTGTTAGAATATATTTACCAGCACAACCTCTACACAGAGGACAGCGAGAGGAGAAACAAGGGCACGGTGCTGAGGCCGCTCGCCAAACAGGTTCAACAGCCAGTGAACAGTCTGGATGACTGATAGATGGACTGCTGCAGCACTGAGCCGAACATGGCAGCCCTTGAAGTTTGAATTCACTCACAGATCAGCTCTTCTCTTCGGGGACTGGAAGCTCTGTTCATTTCCACTGGACTTCAGTGTGATTGAGGTTTGCACAACCTGCAAAATGTCGGCACAGAAACGCCAGTTGGCTTAAATGTGTTTTCCATGCATCCCCTGTTTTCAATGGGAAGCGTCTACACAGTGCTGTGGTGTCTTTTGAATCATACACATGAAATGTTGCAGAGGCTGAGCCTCGTCTTTGTGCCACAGTGTGAATGAACATTTGTTTGATAAACGTTTCAATCCTTTGTAGATTTACACATTGCACATCATTGCAGAGATGGAAACATTTAAATAAAATCCTGTTTTTTGAAGTATTTTTGTCTGACAGTTTTTTCTTTGATTTTATAAATGTATGAAATCATGAAATCAACCTGGGCCGTAACCAGGATATAGAAATAATGAGGTCATGAGTCCAAGTCCCCCCAACAACCCAAATTTCACCTGCAGAGACACCAAAGAGAAAGTTTGTACATTCCAATAAATGTATAAAAATATAACATCAGACTTTGACAGGGATAAATTCATGACTGGGCTTATTTATCGTTGTCCTTGGTGTTTTCACAGTCTGCCAACCTTTATCAAAACAGAGAGGCATTCAGTGTCTGATATTAAGATATATTAGAAAATAAGAACCAAAGAGCTTGAAAACTGAATCACTGAATCAACTGAACAAACTGATATGTTTCCATGAAGCAGACACTGTCAAATAAAAACTCACACAATAGAAAACAGTTGGGAGACATTGTTCAAGGTACAAATGTCCATAAAGATGTTCAGGAGTTGTCATGTTTTTTAACAAGCGACCTTTTAAGTTACATTTTCTGTACTGTAATTTTCCAACATGAAGGTTTAAATGCTGTTTAAAAGCGTTTTGATTCTGGTGGAGAAATACTGAAACCTTTATTTATGTATTGTCCTTGTCCTTAGGACTCATATAAATTACCACTATGTGTGTTTGTGTGTATATATTGTTTATCTTAAAGGATGTGCATCTTAACAACCAGAATGCCTCGTGTGTACATTTTAATTGTAGAGCTATAAACTGTATCCTGCTTTAAATTTCTTATGAAGATCCTTTCTGGTGCCTCTACTCTGCTGCAGCCTCCCAACTGCAATTTGTTGTGGATCTGTTCAGTTTCCCCGTTGTCATCCATACACTGTGTCTGCGAGGCCTGTATTTCTTTCCACCAAAGGATTTAAAATAATCCTGACAGTCGCTCAGCTACAGGAGGTGTTTTCTCTTTTAGGCCAATGGCTGAAAGCACCACTGTGAGTGATACTAACTGGCATCCTTTGAAAGATGATGTGTGCGTGGGTGGGTGTGTGTCTTTGTCTGTGTTCCAGCCAGCAAAGGATTTAGACAGTGGGGTTGGCTGCAGCTGGCCCAAAAGAGAGATTATCAAATTAATTGAGTTGTTTAAGCGAGACAAACGATGTGACAGTCCTATTGTGCTACATTTAATTGTTCCAGTTGGATCATTTTAAGCTCAGGTGATTCTGCTTTTGTGCTGTGCACATTATTCACACTGCGTTCTCCATTCAGTCACAATCACAGCCCGGTGTGTGTTTTAATAGATCTGTGTGTGACTTTGCTCTATCAGGCTGATTGTTGACGGCCCTGCATCTTGATTATAACCAGTGGTGGAAGCTTTACTTAAGTAAAAGTATCAATAACACACTGTAAAAATACTCCATTACAAGTCCTGCCTTAAAACGATCTAAGTATTCAGCCAAATGTACTTACAGTATAGAAAGTAAAAGTTCTCATTCTGCAGTCAGATGATCCCTGTCAGTTTTTCTATATTATATATGATGTTTCTGGGTAAATAATACTGCTTCTGTATATTGCATTTTACTTCTGTAGATATTTAAGGTTGAGCTCATTTTAACTCCTTTAAATACTGTTGGGTAGTTTAATCTACAGCAGTGCATCCTATTCTATAAGAGCATCATATCTTCGTAGTGTCTTTGTCCAGTGAGAACCATGTATCACTAAAAAGTCAATTTCTCTCGAGTTTAGAAAATAATCCCTGTTTTGAGTTTCGTGACGATACATTTCCCAGCGAAACCAAAGGTACAGTTTATTTAGCTTGAGAAGTAGGAGAATTTTCTCAACCCATAACTAAACATTCAAAATCACCTAATTTGGAGATACGTGGTTTTCGCTGGACAGGAAGGGTATGACAAATTGTAATCTGATAAGAAACTAGTAAGTACAGAAAATCTGAGATGTGGTGGAATTTATAAAGTTACATAAAATGAAAATCCTCAAGTGAAGTACAACTACCTCATATTTGTAGTGAAGTACAGTACTTGAGTAAATGTACTTAGTTGCCTTCCACCACTGATGATAACCCTGATGTAAACGGCCTCATTTTAAATAACTCTGCCACACGTGATGCACCATATAAATGCGCTGGTGTCAAAAGGGAAGTGTATTCATCATACTAAACCCGCAAAGGCAGAGTAAGCGCGATTCTCCAACATAAAGCACACAAGCGTATTCCACATTATGTACGCACGCCGCACGCTCCCAACACACAACATGCAGGGGAAGCTGAGGGAGGGGGGGGGGGGGAGGTGCGAGCGACGTTTTCCATAAAAGAAATGAAACCCGGCAGGTAATCGGATTAAAGTGAGTTTGGTTCAAATTGAGGCTTTTGACAGCGGGCTTTGCACTCGGTCACCAGAAGCCGGAACCAGCGGACCTCCTCGTTCACTGGCACCAGCAGAAGACCAGCCGACATGCCAGCTGATTTGAACGGATACTGGAAAATGATTGCCAGTGATAACTTCGAGGAGTACCTGAAGGCCCTTGGTGAGTTTGTAGCAGGGGATGGTGGAAGAGAGGCCTGGTAAAGGTTTGGGAGCGAACCATCATTGGATCCCTAATATCGAGCTCTTAATATCAAAGCTGACGTTATAAACTCATAAAAAAAAACGTATTCTTCTTTAGCTCATAAAATCATCTTGTATTTTGTTTCATATCTCACACTGTATCAATAATAATGCCAGAACTGCAAATGTTTGTGCTGCTTCCAATTACTTTTATGTAGTAACTATAGCTATTGTCAGGAATACCAGGCACTTTTACATACCTCAAAATAAACATCTGGATTTTAGAATGTCACATAATCTCTCCTGCATCAAACTATTGTATACATCTGTACATACATGAATGTGTTTGAAACTGTATGAATACACCTCAGTGCGCTGCTTCTCATGGCCCGCCTGTCCTGTTTCTTCTTCCTTGGGGACCTGTTGAAGATGTAAACGTTGCCATCAGGAAAATCGCCACCCTGTTGAAGCCGGACAAGGACATCACCCACGATGGCGACCACATAATCATCAAAACCCTCAGCACCTTCAAAAACTACAACATGGACTTCCATGTGGGCAAAGAGTTTGAGGAGGATCTCTCCGGAGTGGATGACAGGAAATGCTTGGCGAGTATTTGGACCAAAGCATTCAGAGTGGATTTAATACATTTCAATGAGCGTATACATGATGCGTTACTTTTTTTTTTTATTTGAGAAACCTGCTAAGCCACTTATTTAGACGCTACAGTTAAATTAGCTCGCTGCAGGTAAGGGATGTGGCACCTGTGGCATTAATCCTGTATTGGTGCAAAACCTGTACAGCAGGTGTGTAAACTGACTTTTCTTGGTGGCACTTTTCCAGACTATAACAAGCATATGGTGTGCTGAGATTTGGTCATTTTATACAAAACTTTCCTCAAACTTTTCACACTCTTGTCAGTGAATTGATGTAATGAAGACTGATGTCAGCTACTGCAGGAAAATATCTAGTAGAAGCAAGAGTCAAGACATGTATTTAACCACAACGTGTCCCTGAATACTGAATAGGACCAAAGATTATCTGTGGTCCCTCTCGAAAAACCTTTTTTGAATGCTGATTATAGTAAGCTATAAACTGGCTGAGAGAAAGTGTGAGGTGTGTCTGTATGTGCAGATTTTATCAGGATAATTGTTTTTAATAAGTGTGGAGGAATACCAAACCTCTTACTCAGCATATATATGTTTAAATCTTTTTGTTTATGAGAGGAATCATTTATTATAATCACATCCTCTCTCTGACCCATGACATCATGCAGACCACTATCACCTGGGAGGGGGACAAGCTAGTGTGTGTGCAGAAGGGGGAGATCGAAGGAAGAGGCTGGACCCACTGGGTGGACGGAGATGAGCTTCATTTGGTGAGAAAACATCAGCTCCTGCCATGAATATCAATGTATGCAATTTGGACATTTTAATCCAAATCCAAAATGCCTCTCAGCACTGTATGCACGGTGCATATATTTTTATGTGTGATTCGTGAATTGGCCCTCTGGCTCCAGCAGTAGCAACATTATACTGTGTGAGGTGCATGCACACTGGGGAAACGTTGGAAGTATGTGGATGTCACTCGTTTACTGCCAAATAAAACATATTATTTCTGTGTAGGGAAATCATATTTGGGAATAACTACCTCTAAAGGTTATGTTTTAAGGGGAAAAAGGACACATATATCTTTTTATTCGTAAGTGTTCTCTCCAGATCAAAGAGAATCCGAGAGATTGATACAAGATGCAAAATAAAAAATGTACCTTTTGTATATGAAATGGAAAGCCCTTCAGATTCTGCTACTCATCCATCTCATCATCCCACTCCCAGTGATCCAGCACATATCACCATCACCATCCTCTGCTGTGTTATTATCTCGACTTTTCCAATCTCGCGTCTGTTAGAAGGACATTAACTTTTTTTTTTACATCTCCTCTGTGAAATTCATAGTGTGGCCCAGTGTGGCCTGTAATGAAAGCATTAGCATGTGAAAAGACTTTAAAGTAGTGACTAACACATTACCATTTTCATTAGCTCGGCATTATCAGATTTTCCCTTCTATGATTACTGCTATCAAAGCTAAGCAAAAATAATCTGCCAAATTATTTGGTTTAAGTGGTGGCAACAGATGTTTTCAATAAGCAGCCATGGAATTAGTTATCACTTGGATGTTCCCAAGAGCTGCAAGATGGTTTAAATGTAAAGCAACAGTGGCCTCTGGTGGCAGAAGATACGTTGCATGGTGGATGCTAGAAGGTATATAAAACTGTTGCTGTCCTTTAGAATACCCAAAACTATTTTAAGTACTACACATTCAATGCATCCTTTACTAATAACTGACCCACCTCAGCCCCTCCCACTCATAGTTACCGTTGTTATGTTGTTGTTTTTCTGTGAATTAGGGTTTATGATCCTCCTCTTGGTCATTCCCTTTCCTCCAATCAACGTTCTCAGTCTATGTAGGTCGATCTAAACAGCTTAAATTGTCTTTTGTTCTCTGCAGGAGCTGAGAGCTGCTGGAGTTGTTTGCAAGCAGGTCTTCAAGAAGACCTAAGCAGGCTCTTATTGAACGAGACGGCGTCCCCGGGCTCCCATCCCACTGATATACCATCGAACTTCTCTTTGGTCCATTCATAGATCTCTACATAGGTCCATCTACCAGTCTTTTATGTATTTTTCCATCATATACAGTTTTTGCCAACCATTACATTTGGTGAATGATTCCATCCTAGAACGTTGCCTTACTCTGCTAAAGCCAGTTTTTTCACAGTACGGTAAAGGGCAGGTCAGCGTGTGCATCATGTAACATCACAAACGGCATTGCTGCATATCTGTCATCTCAGGGTGGATGCTTTGATTAACAATTTTAGATGTGTTGTACGCATCCATACAGGTGTAACTGATCTGATGGGTGAGCCAGGTTGATAAAGCAATGCGCTCAAAAGACCAATGGGACAGTAATGGTGCTCCAGTAACATAATTATTCTCTCTATGAATGTTGTGCATGGAAAAAGATTTGAGTGTGTTTGAGGGCTGTAAACTCCTTTGCTACTTATGCTTAGTCTCCAGTGTGTATTTATCCCTCCTTATTCCTTTGAGACTGTGCCGTTGAAAGTAAAATAAATCAACCAATAAAGTAGACAGTGCTCAATAATGTCATGTGTCTTTTTATGAGTGGTTCAACCTGCCACTTTATCTTTTTTTTCTTTCTAATTTTACTTGTTTAGATGTTAGAGGCTCAATCAATCTGAAAATCACTTTCCAGACATGCATGAGGAATCTGAGGGCCTCTGCTTGAGAACTGAGTGAAGTGAAGCCAGACAACTCGAACCACGCTGTGCTCTGAATCAGCTAATCTGTCAGCTCACTTTGTGCAATGCCTTTACCAATTGGTTCTATATAACCTGTCCAACTTGCTTGCTCATTCTTTGCTGCTGCTGCTCACCCTGCTGTTCTGCCTCCTGCCGCTTCTTGTGCATTCACACCCCGCCGTCTACCTGCAGGCTCTGTTTATTTATGGCTCCCCAGGGGGTTGTTATTGATCTCTTCATGCTCTTGCTTTGGCTGTTAAAAAAAAGTATGCTCCCAGAGAGGGGTCGCAACACAGTCTGGCGCCAGAGTAAATTCTGCATTTGCATTTATTATCAATAAAGCGTTCCTATTAAGTGCATGGGTTGTCTGGCTGAACATCAGTTACTCAGCTCAGCAATCAACAGGTGAACAGTTCAATACATGAAAGGAGTTTCGCTTGATTCTAAAGCCCCCTTTGCTCAAAAATGTATTTCTTATTGCTGCTTCACTGGGATGTTTGACCTTCACTGTGCAGAATGATGCATGCTCAGAGTTTGACATTCAGTTTTTTACATTCATCATGCTGAAGGGGGAACATTTGTCTTTGCTCACCTTAAATCTGAATTTTAGCCATTTCAGTGAGACAACTCGTGTTGAAATGTATCTTCACCCCTTAGCAGGAGCCCGCAGGTGGATGCTGGGGTGGTGGTGGTGGTGGGGCTAAAAAACAGGCAGGAATACTGATGCAGGGCAGCACTGGCATTGACAGGCAGAGGGAGAGTTTTGCTGTTTAAATAGACCATCAAATTGGGAGGCTGTGTTTGTTAGATGGTTGTGGTGATTGAGGTGTCACGTGTAGAAATGCAGCTCCACTTAACTGCCTGAACTAGCATCACTCCATTAAAATATACTTTAATGACCAGTCTTACAAAGCCCTTGAGTGTTCAGTGAAAGCACCTATATGTTCAAAAAAAAGGTTATATCTCTCAAAATAAGGGCCCTGAAAAAAAACATTTTGCACAGGGCCCCGAAAAAGCTAGAAATGGCCATGACCTCCAGCAGACATATTGTAATCAGAATCAGAATCAGAATCAGAAATACTTTATTAATCCCAGAATTCCATTAGAAATTACATGTTTATCGATCACTGGGAGCAGGAAATGCACTTTATCTGATTCCAGTGTGGGAACAATGAATTCCACCAGAGACAATGCAAACTAGCATTTAGAAGGGTCACTGAGGGTTAACTGAAGGTAAACACATTTAATAGCTAAATTAAAGCTAAAGTAAAAAAAAAAAGAATATGATGATCTCAAGGATTAAAAATAACATTTCTAATTTATGAAAAACAAACCTTATAATATTGATATATAATATAAAAATATATAATATATCCATGAGGGGGAAGAAGTAGATCATTTTAAACTAGTTAGTTTTGAGGAAAAAACACAACAGGCAGAAATTATTATTCACGGCATTGCTTTTTAACTGCATGAGCAGTTGAACTGTATTTACCTTCGTGCTCAAAGTTCAGGTATTTTCACAGAAAAAGATCAAATAAAGAGCACACACTGTTGGCAGGTGTTACAAAATAGCTTCTCCTGTCTGTACATTGTACACTGACCATCACTGTAGTCAGTGTGTCTGCATTTGTGTGTTTGTAAAGGTGCATATGCGAGAAAATGTGAGTCGAGGTGTGTGTGTGTGTGTGTGTGTGTGTGTGCCCGTGTGTGTGCGTGTGTGTGGGCACCCTCACATATGCCCTCTGCAACCTCACCCAATGACTGTGTAAAGACTGAAAGACAAGGGTAAGTATTCCTCCTCCCCCTCCAAAACAGCTGCCCCTGCCAATCCCCTTCAAGCTGTAAAATCACTTATCAATAGTTTTCCGCCCTTGTTCCCCCTGAGTCATATAAAGGCAGGAGGCCACCCTGCACCCTTCCCCTCCTTACACTGTCTAAAGTCTACACACAACAGTGTCACCAGCTGCCACCATGCCTGCAGACTTCAACGGGAAATGGGTACTGGAAACCAGTGAGAAATTTGAAGATTATTTGAAAGTGCTGAGTAAGAAACTTTTAATTTTGGTGGGTTTCATTTTGGTCTGAGATGCCCTAGTTACGTGTTAAAGGTAGTGTTACAGGATGGTGTGACAGGCTGGATGAACTGCACAGGGAACAAAATCATCCAATTTCATGCTCTCTCAGTCTTTCTGTTAAGAGAGCATTTCTGTCCTTGCATTTCTGTTCACTCTAACCTAGAGCTAATGCAAATAGGGGTTTCTAAGGTTATTTCACATTCTTGAGTATACAACTACTACAATGTCAAATACTGAAATTATTTGGATTTAAAAATCATGCCCAGTGAACTGCATTGTTTTTTTAATCATGGACAGAAATAATGACCTTATCTGCCAGAAAATATACTTGTAAACATAGAAGTGAGCTCTCCACATTAGCTCATCTATTCCTGTGAAAATACAGTGTATGTGCTATAATCTGGCTGCTCTGAAAAGATTGTATAATCATGTTTCTCTATTCTCTCCCTAGATATTGACTTTGCTACAAGGAAAATTGCCATCTCTCTGTCTCAGACCAAAGTGGTAACCCAAGATGGAGACAAGTTCGACTTCAAAACATTGAGCACGTTAAGGAATTATGAGCACGCCTTCACTGTAGGGGTTGAATTTGATGAGTACACCAAGGGACTAGACAACAGAAATGTGAAGGTGGGTTGACCTCTTACACCCAGAGTCATTGAAGGTACAAAAGTCTGCGATAGTTTATCTGATTAGTCAATATTTCCCATTTTCCTTTCTGCTTATATGATATTGAGACCTGTGTTATCTAAGCGTGTCCAGGGCAAAGATTGGTCTGTGGTATCAGCGATGAAAACAGTACAAATGTACAGAGCAGAGATGCATGGTTACACAGGATGCCAATGGAAGGAAGACGTTTGAAAAAGAGGTCCAGGGGAAAAAGGAGGCCCAAGTATCTTGTTTACATCTTCAGCCTTTCATAACATCACTGACATCTGATGGCTTTATTGCACAAAATGACATGCCAGTGGTGCATCAGGTACCTGCAGCCACTTTTTTCATTTTCATATTCATTTTTTTATTGAATTTATGAAATAACTGGAGGTAATGGGAAAGAAATGAAACCATTGCATTATTACAGTCTAGTAAAATTCATTACCATAAATTAAAATGGTTGTCATTTTTTGACAGACATCGCATAGCTTATTAGTGACAATTTGCACTGATAAGACTCAACAGAGGCACACTGGCCGATACATTTAGTACATTTGTATTCCAAAAGAATGGGAAATATAATTAGTCTACGTTAAAATCTTGATTCAGTCTGTGCTAATTACACATCAACATGAAAGTAATCCTGAATCAGGGAGTCTTATGGCAGCTGTAACCTTTAGGTTAGAAAAGGCTTATCCGTAGAGGAAATTGCTTGCCACAATGTTCAGTCAAAAATACAGAGTTATGAATTAAGCGCATTGTTTAATGAATGAACCGTATGATATCTTGTAGAGTCTAGTGACCTGGGAGGGGGACAAGCTGGTGTGCAAACAGAAAGGAGAGAAGGCCAACCGTGGCTGGAAACACTGGACGGAAGGAGATAAACTCTACCTGGTGGGTTGATAATGCGATTGATAAGTATGGTAAAGACATTATTACCCTCCTCCTAAATTATATTAACAAATTCAATTTCCTCTTACAGGAGCTGACGTGTGAAGATGTAGTGTGTGTTCAGGTGTTCAAGAGAAAAGAATAAAAGGCAAAATATCAGTTTTTGTTTTAATTTACTTTGTTCAGACGACCTTTGTTTGCTCCTCCATATCATGGTTTCCCAAAGTGATGAACAAAATGAATAAATGTGCTTTTCAGAAAACATTTTGTGCTGTGCATAAATGGATACAAATGTGTTACTGTTGTGAATCAACTTTATGTTTGGGTGCTTACAGCGGGTCTAACATCAGAACAAGTGATGGTAGGCCTACTTTCCATCTAGTTAGTGTTTTTCATTCTACAACACTCCAAACATACTTTTTATTGAGAGAGTGTAACAGCATACCTGTGTAGTCACAAAAGACTAGAGGATAAAGATAAGATAACATTGTTTTATGTGTAACACATTACATTAAACGCAACATAAGGTTACTCAAGTGAGGTATTTTATAAACCAATACTACATCCGAAAAAATGGTCTTGCAGGTGAGATGAGATGACAGCCAATAATATAAAAATAGCATAAATTAAGCCTCAGAAATTACACCTTTGAACTCTGTTCATATTTCATAAGTATGAGCCACAATAGATTATTCAGAAATTATAAGAAATTACATGAAAAAGATGTAATACTTTTAGTATTACTGATAAATAAAATGAATGATGATGATTTCCAGCGACACTTGTAATATTTGTATTCTAAAGGAAATCCATAACATGTGCAACGTTCGCGTTTGTTTTTACTTTATTTCACCCCCATGCAGTAGTCTGGGATGTAAGATCAGAAAAATAGCTGATAGACTGTTAAGAATATTATGTGAATAGTTTCCACCACTCACTACGTTCACTAAGTTCACTCACTAGCATCAGTTTGACTGAACCCTACTGTTGGTTATAATGCAACCAATGCATGTGCGCATGGCATTTGACTAATTATTAACAAACCAACTTATTGTATGCAACTTATTGTATGCTAACAAGAAACTAGTATAACAAGATGAGAAAAAGGATGAATTAAAAAAATTGTAACAATGTATTTATTTATAAACAAAACGCTGGACACTCATCTCAGACTTCCTGTCACCGTGGAAGACGTGGAAGACAATGCTACACACAGCTCAACATGTCACGTCACCACTTCCAGAGCGCAGCTCACGCGAGATTAGGTTTCAGGAAGTTCCACGTCAGTATCCAGTGCTGTCTTCGCTGAAGTCTCAGCAGTCGGACCCGGATTGCAATTGTTCACAATACATTTATCTGATCTTATTGTGACAACACGGGGATAAAAAATGGTAAGAGACATTTAAAATAATTCCCAGCATGTTTATTTTCCATACACGACTGTCAAATTGTCCTGATTTATGTTTAAAGGTACAGTAAAACTGTCAAATAACAATGCAGCCTTGTAAATAGCTTAGCGGCTAACTAGCTTGTTGAACTTGCAGCTGACGACTATTAATATATCTTACCGTGGGTGTTTGTAAGCTTTAAATGTGCGTACAGTTGTTTTGAGACAGTTGTATAATTAATTATTATAGTAGGTATAAGCATATGGTTGTTGGAATTGTTAAAATCTATTAGGCTCAATGTTAGCATGCTAACGGTTACTGTGGCTGTGCTGCCCTAACCCTGTCCTGCTATTCCGGGTCTTTTCGTTGACGCTGCAGAAGGTTTAAATCATTAAATGCACATGTAAATCCACTCATTGAGAGTTTAATGACAGAAACAGTCTAGGGAAAGACACTCATGTCCTCTGTCTTTTCAGCCTCTGAGGCTGGACATCAAGCGGAGGCTGACTGCCAGGTCAGACCGAGTGAAGAGTGTGGACCTTCACCCAACTGAGCCATGGATGCTGGCCAGTCTGTACAACGGCAGTGTCTGTGTGTGGAACCACGAAACACAGGTATGATTACAAATTGGTGGGCCGCCCATACAGAGTTGCATTACACAATATTAAGACTAATTACGCATAAAAGCAATGATGATTCCCAACTCTTACCTAGTCAACAATGTTCTTTTTTCCAGACACTTGTAAAGACTTTTGAAGTATGTGACCTCCCTGTCCGAGCTTCTAAGTTTGTGGCAAGGAAGAACTGGGTCATCACTGGAGCAGTGAGTTGCATCACACTTTGTCCCAACACCCTTTGCTTGTGTTGGAATCAGGACAGTTGTCATCTAGAATACCAGCAGTTTAGCTCTTTGGTCTATATATTTTTTAACTCACTCAATTAATTATGTAGTCAGAAAGTATTCAAATCTTTTATTCTCCCTCTGTAGGATGACATGCAGATCCGTGTGTTCAATTACAACACACTTGAGCGGGTCCACATGTTTGAGGCCCATTCTGACTACATCCGTTGCATTGCTGTGCATCCGACCCAGCCCTACATCCTCACCAGCAGTGGTGCGCTATTAAACTTATGATGTTTTTATTGGCAACATAATAGACTCTTCTAATTTATTAATCTCAACTCAAGTATGTCTTTATATGAGTGTACTCAAATGCACGTGTATTTCTGTGTGCACATGTGCATGAGTGTATTTCTCTTTCTACACAGATGACATGTTGATCAAGCTATGGGACTGGGAAAAGAAATGGTCGTGCAGCCAGGTCTTTGAGGGTCACACTCACTATGTCATGCAGATTGTCATCAACCCCAAGGACAACAACCAGTTTGCCAGTGCCTCCCTGGACAGGACAATCAAGGTAGAAAACGCTTACTGTTGCTGTTGTCACTGCTGCTAATTTTATCTTTACACACAGGTCCTACAGCAGTACTGCAGCTTCTTTAATCACTAGAGATTAAGCTCATTCTTACTATATATATGTATATATATATATATATATATATATAAAACACACACACACACACACACACACACTCTCACACACACACACATGCATACATACATGCATTAATTAAAGGTCTCTGAAGGTCATTCAGTGATTCTCTGGGTCATTTCAGGTTTGGCAGCTCGGCTCTTCATCTCCCAATTTCACTTTGGAGGGCCACGAGAAAGGAGTCAATTGTATTGACTACTACAGTGGAGGAGACAAGCCCTACCTCATATCAGGAGCTGATGATCGTCAAGTCAAGATCTGGGACTACCAGGTTAGAAAACTTTTTGTTGACTTCCTTCATGGGAAGGTGAGATAAGCCACACTGATCTAGAAACTAATAAACACTTAAGCAGGCCATGGGCTAGTTTTTTGTTACATTGTTTAATAAAAAGTGAAATATTATAGCTTACTAAAAGAGTTGAGAGTAGTTCTGAAAATGACGTGTGTTCCCCATTAATCTTCCATATCCTTTCTGTTTGCATCTTTTAGCATTGTGTCTATATGTAAATGTTTCAACTGTCTTTCTCTGTGTGTGTTGTAGAACAAGACCTGTGTTCAGACTCTGGAGGGCCACGCCCAGAACGTCTCTTGTGTCAGCTTCCACCCGGAGCTGCCCATTATCATCACTGGATCAGAGGATGGTGAGCGCGCTGCCTCACCCCTGTACACAAACACCCCCAGAATGCATCTGATCTCATGGTCTCATTGATCATTGCTTCATGCAACGTTACCTCCTCCCTCTGTAGGTACGGTGCGAATCTGGCACTCAAGCACTTACCGCCTGGAAAGCACTCTGAACTATGGCATGGAGAGAGTGTGGTGTGTGTGCGGCCTCAGGGGCTCCAATAATGTTGCTCTGGGCTATGACGAAGGCAGCATCATTATCAAGGTGGGCAAAAGAGTAATTCTTAAAGATGTATTTTGAAAGCAAAGAAACTCATTATGAAAAATATCATTATCCAAAACCAAAATGTATTTTCTTTCTCGTCCCTTCTCCCTCTGCTGTATAGGTTGGTCGGGAGGAGCCGGCCATGTCTATGGACACTAATGGAAAAATCATCTGGGCTAAACACAGTGAAGTACAACAGGCCAACCTGAAGGCAATGGGTGATGCTGAGATCAAGGACGGAGAGAGGCTGCCATTGGCTGTCAAAGACATGGGCAGCTGTGAGATTTACCCCCAAACCATCCAGCATAACCCTAATGGAAGGTATTTACATACAGTCGTTTGAATAACATCATAACCAGCCAGACATGAGCACCACAAATGTTTGTCTTCGTTACTGAGATGAGATGAGATGAGAATTTACAATAAGACCTCTGTCATTGATTTATACATTTTTCTGTGCGCCAGGTTTGTTGTGGTGTGTGGAGATGGAGAGTACATCATCTATACTGCAATGGCTTTGAGGAACAAGAGCTTCGGCTCAGCGCAGGAGTTTGTCTGGGCACATGACTCATCTGAGTAAGTATGCTGTTTGAAAAGAGAGGTTCTATATAGGCGAGATACTCCCTGCTCTACCTCTGTACCGGAGAGTTAACGGCTCCATTTTTTTTCCAGGTATGCCATCAGAGAAAGCAGCAGTATCGTCAAAATCTTCAAAAATTTCAAAGAAAAGAAGTCTTTTAAGCCTGACTTTGGAGCTGAGGGTAATGTGAACATTGTTGTATAATAGTGTATATTTGTGTACTTGTGGTTTTGGAAGTGGATAGTTCCAGCTGTCTTCCTCACTGGATGTGTTCCCATTTTCCCCTGCAGGGATCTATGGAGGTTTCTTGCTTGGGGTGAGGTCGGTGAACGGCCTGGCGTTTTATGACTGGGAGAACACAGAGCTGGTCCGCCGTATCGAGATCCAGCCCAAACATGTAAGACTGACTCGCCTTTCATTTTCGTTTTAGTTTCTGATCTCCGTATGATTCTACATTTTGTCTCTGGTAATGTTTACCAAATTCTTTGGTTCTACACATGTTGATTTTTGTGTAGCGAAGTAGATATGGAGCAGATTTGTGCTTCTATATCTTGAACTGTATATACATACTTTATCAAAGGCCTTCCAGAGGATGTTGTACAGTAATTGCAGTATCTCTCCATTTCATAATTTCCTCTCCACTTTCATAATTTGTCCAGATCTTCTGGTCAGACTCTGGTGAACTGGTCTGTATCGCTACAGAGGAGTCCTTCTTCATTCTGCGTTATATGGCAGATAAAGTAGCTGCCTCTCAAGAGAACAATGAAGGAGTGACTGAGGACGGTATTGAAGATGCCTTCGAGGTGGGTGTGTGGATGTGGATGCATACATGTCTTTTGTTACTGATTGGTTTTCTTTACATTTTTAACCTTTGTGTCCTTGTTTTTTTTTAATCTCCAGGTCCAGGGAGAGATCCAGGAGATTGTGAAGACTGGACTCTGGGTAGGAGACTGTTTCATCTACACCAGCTCTGTGAATAGACTTAACTACTATGTAGGAGGAGAGATCGTCACTATTGCTCACCTGGACAGGTACATATACAGATGATTTTACTTAAATTTAAGTGGGTATGTGGTTTGCTAAGTAAAATGTAAAACAGTTTTCTCAAACAACTTTAACTGTATGCTAATAATAAAAAATACAGTAAACTTCATACAAAGTTTAGAAAAACAGCAGCTAAGCTGTAAACGTCTATTTGATTGCTGTGACGGATGCTGCATCCTTAACACCCACTGCCTTCTTTCCCTGCAGAACCATGTACCTGCTGGGATACATACCAAAAGATGACCGCCTGTATCTGGGAGACAAGGAGCTCAACATTGTCAGCTACTCCCTGCTGGTCTCCGTCCTGGAGTACCAGACTGCCGTAATGAGGAGGGACTTTGGAATGGCTGACAAGGTGCTACCCACAATTCCTAAAGAGCAACGCACCCGGGTGGCCCATTTTCTGGAGAAGCAGGTAATTGAAATACATTAGGAGACTTTATTGATCCTGAGGGAAATTTGGGCATCCAGTAGCTTAAATAAAAAAAACACATGAACATGAGAATAAGAACACTGTGATAAAGTGAAAGCCTGGCAGTTCAATTTAACTTCATAAACAGTCAAGATGCAGTATTTTTTTTGTAGTCAGCTTGATAAGAGATTGGACTTGAAACTGTGTGTAATGTTGCTCTATTGCGTGATGAGGGAGCATCATCAGTAATACCTGATGATATTCTAATTAATCCAGAAGGGATGTATACTTTGTTCTTGTAGCATGCTGATGGGTTTTGGTTCTGTGCCTCTTTTAGGGTTTCAAGCAGCAGGCGCTGGCTGTGTCCACAGACCCAGAGCACAGGTTTGAGCTGGCGTTGCAGCTGGGAGAGTTGAAGATTGCCTACCAGCTGGCGGTGGAGGCCGAGGTAAGAGCATACTAGCTGGCTTTTGAAACTGAGACAGACTCTATAGCATATCATATCTTCTCCTTCTCTAAAAACATTGCCAGATAACTCAAAAAGGCTCAGAAGAGTTTGCTCATTGTTGGTCCAGTTCTCTCTCTAGTACATTTCTGAAATGTGTCTTCCTATCCCTGCAGGCGGAGCAGAAGTGGAAGCAGTTAGCTGAGCTGGCTATCAGTAAGTGCCAATTTGGCCTGGCCCAGGAGTGCCTGCACCACGCCCAGGATTACGGTGGGCTGCTCCTCCTTGCCACTGCCTCCGGTAACGCCACTATGGTGGGTAAGCTGGCTGAGGGGGCGGAGAGGGACGGCAAGAACAATGTTGCCTTCATGACCTACTTCCTGCAGGGGAAGTGAGTACCAGATGAGTATGAGAATAAAAGGTGGTGACACTGGTGGACAAACTGGGGGGAATAGATACGTATTGATCGCTTGGAATATGTGGTGACCTGTGTAACTGTTTTGCACAGACTGGATCAGTGTTTGGAGCTTCTGATCAGGACAAACCGACTACCTGAAGCGGCCTTCCTTGCTCGCACCTACCTGCCCAGTCAGGTGTCCCGTGTGGTCAAATTGTGGAGGGAGAACCTGGCTAAGGTCAACCAGAAGGTCAGTTCCATTATCAGGATTGTTGTTTATTAGAAACAATATTGCTACAGCAAGGCATGTGTGTAAAAGCTAAGAATAAAAGAGTTTTACCCAAAGTCCAAGTTTTGGACCAAAAGTTTGCTTTTTATTAAGTGTAGATTTTGACTTTTTAAAAAGCAAATAGAAGAGTTGGAATATCTGGACATTTCTTCTTGATCATATACTGAATCTTCCTTCCAGGCGGCCGAGTCTCTTGCAGACCCCACAGAGTATGAGAATCTGTTCCCCGGGCTGAAAGAAGCCTTTGCAGCTGAGCATTACCTCCGAGAGACCTGCTTGGGTACCACGAGGCCTGCCAAAGATTATCCTCTTGTCACGGTGAGTTGCATAACTTTGAAATAGACAAAGAAGGTAGCTGAGTGTTAAGCGCAGACAATACTTCTTTAGCCATATCTAAATCCTCTCCCCTGTATTTTAACAAACTCCAACATCTTTCAGCTCAATGAAGACAGGAACATTCTTGAGGAGGCTCAGGGATACGAGCCCAAAGGAACCTTCATTCCTTCTGTCTCCAAGGTTTGTCTGCAGTATCTGACATTTTCTGTTGAGACAACTTTTATCTAATAGTAATCTGATGACATACCGTTTGCACCTGACCTCACATACTTTCTTTACCCTGTGCACCTTCTGTAATCTCTAAAAATAGGATTTTTACAAAAGGTTAAACTAGAGGAATCAATGCTCAGTAATATTACAACTTTATTTCACTCACTTTTTCCGGCAGACACAGGATAGGGAGGAGTCGGTGTCAGCAGCTCCTGTCGCCGCGGAGATGTCTTCAAAGCCTGAACCTGCTGCTTCTACAGCAGTGGATAAAGAGGAGGAGGAGGAGGAGGAGGAGGAAGAGGAGGAGGAAATCCCTGAATTCTCACAGTCACAAAAGGATGGGGTTGGTCTTCTTACGTCTTTCTCTATCTTTTGATTTTAGTGTTTGTTCTCACCATGAAAAAAAATACAATCAGATTCTTATTGATCATACAGCGGTGGCTGTCACTCAATATGAATGAATTAACAGTCGATCAATAATGTTTATTTCTGTTGTTTTAAACAGAAGGAAATTGAATTTTCTCAATTGGCAGTTGTGCTCTTGATGTCTTACATTTTATTTATGTAACACAATTCAGTACAATACAATTCAAGTGGTTCACATAAACTATACAAAGAAACATGATTCAAATAGAAAATATAAAGGAATTTTAATTGTAACATTTAAGAGAATAATTTTCTTTTAAAAACAAATTCCGCTTCGTGTGTGTCTTTATGTAGACTCTGGACGAGCTGGAAGTGGACCTGGACAACATGGAGCTGGATGACATCGACACCACAGACGTTAACCTTGACGATGACTTTCTAGATGATTGAGACCTGCCTGACCGCTCGGCTCCACAGCACTCTTGAGTGCTTATTTAAAAAAAAAGAGAGAGAAAGAGACCAAACCCCCTTTTCCCCATTCTTTTTGTATTTGTACGTAAAAAATATTATATTCTCATGTCCGACTTCTGGAGTGGCGGGATTAAAATAGATGATGATGATGATATAAATATGGTTTTGTTCTCCGAAGAAAAGTAGACGGATCATGTCTATTTCAGACTCTCCATTTTGTACACCATTCATTTATTGTTCGAGAAACTTTCACTAACTGTCCACTGAGCGATATGTTATATTTACTCTTTGCTTTGTGTTGTCTTGTCATGGCAAATCAAAGTTCATTCAGTCCAATAAACTGTGGTTGCTGTACATATTCACAATTGACTTGATTGTTCCATACTAGACGCTAATACACACCATAGTTTCAGCACATTGCCCTGTGAGAGAACCTTTTGAAGTGGAATGAATATTGCAGTTAAAGATATTAACCTGCTACCACTTGCGTCATGCCCTCCATCTACATTTGAAGAACATGCTGTAGATGTGCTCATGTCTAGGATTGTACTGCAAACCTCCAAGTGGTAATTGGGGGTGAATCATTAATTAGTCACCTTGTGTAAATGGTGTTGCACAAATGTCAATAAGCAACAGAGTGTTCATGCTGATTACCTAAAATGTGCTTTGACTTGCTGATTTGGGAAAAACAAGCATGGTGACCAAAATGCTTGAAAATCAACCTTTTAAAGTCAGTCAGACACCAACACAGGTGTTTTCACTTATTCTAGCTGATTAGAGCTCTGCTCAGGTTTGATCACTCATGATGGGAATTACAAGAGGTCACCAAAACCCATATATTAATAAAATGATTGTGAGAGAGTGAGTGAGACGTCAGTCTTTATATGCCTACAAACACATAAGAGGGCATAATTAATTAAAATACCTGTGTAGGTGTACTAACTAAGTTTCTAAGGATATTTACATTTTCCTTGTCGGTTACTGCTTAAATGCTATTATTGTGAAGCAAATGTACACTACCGTTCAAAAGTTTGGGGTCACATTGAAATGTCCTTATTTTTGAAGGAAAAGCACTGTACTTTTCAATGAAGATGACTTTAAACTAGTCTTAACTTTAAAGAAATA
>JAVQJD010062448.1:0-55646 GCA_036023655.1 Nannoperca australis | reverse complement strand
ACACAAATTAACACTGTTATAATATTTGGTTGCCTTAGTGCATCTGGAGCTTGAATGTAGTGTTTTGCAGAGACTGCTGCAGGAGGCCAATATTTGGCTGGGCAGGGACTGTGGACATGACCATAAATGGAAGAAAGTTGTGTTTCTACACAGCTGCCACATTCTTGGATACCTGGAGTTTAATCCTATTATTTAAATCTGACATGTCAGATTATACTGTCAGGGCATTTCACAACACCGCCAAAATAAAATAAAATATATAAGAAGATTAAGTGTTTGAGCTGTAGTTTCAGACAGAAAACTAATTGAAATAAAATAATAATTTAACAAAGCTAGGTTTAACACAAAATAATGTTTGATAATGATCATGCGTGACAGTATATAAGGTATGTGTGAGTAGGTGGCTGGGTGTGCTTGTGTTCCTGTTTGACTGACAAAAAAACAGTGTCTGTGACTGTTGGAACGGTAGTATTGTGGTGTTGCTATTGCTGATTTTCACCTTCTGAGGTATAGGATATCTGTCATTCCTGCCATAATTAGTCAATATTGCAAAATTCGTCTTACAAGCCAGGGGTACAAATGGTGAAAGGATTGCCACTGGCTATTCATTAATTTGTATTGGCTAAGGTGCACGAAGTTAAAAGGAATCAGCTAACTGAAGAGGGCACTTTGTCTATTAAGTCACTTCATTAAAACAATTAATCTGTTCAACAGAGCAATTATTTTTAGTATTTGTCTAAAAATCTATCATCTGTATTTTAGTTCTACAAAGCAAATGTAGGGTGAGGCATATAAAATGATGGAAAATGACTGTCATTCACAGCCTATAACAGTTCTCCAGTGTTTATAAAAGCCAAAGAAATATCTACAATATTTTCATTCACATCATATCTATAATGCAAAAACAGACAAGTGCAAAGTCACAATTAGCTTTAGGTAATGCTTGTGATGGTAGAAATATGATATTATGCTGTTCTCGGAAGGAAAACTCTATATTTATTCCCAACATAGTGACAAAATACAAATACTAAATATGATGGTAATGACAATATTGAATGTTATTTATTTATATAAACTCACACACAATCAGAGGGCGACAACAACCACAAACCACCGGGAGACAAAATTACCTGTTAAAGAAGTTGCTTAAAGTGGTACATCAAATTAATTATTCAGCTTGCTTCCACCGTTACATTACGACAATCTGGTGCATTTCACGAGAGGGCTTTAAAAGTAAGGACATTTTTAATTGTCAGTTTGACCCCTGCTGCTCTGCAACACAAAATGATAAATTCATGATGGATTTGGGTACAGCTGTGTCTGGCCCCTAAAATGGGTCACTTTTGTGCAAGTCAAGTTAATTAACAACGTCTGAATATTTGGATATCTAAAGAGTTCAGATATGTATATTTTTTGTTAACAGGACATAGAGTTGAAGAAATGAAATTCAATCCAAATCGAATGAGCAAAAATGATTGCTAAAGTCACACATAAATCGATCTTTGTAGCCCCAAGCGCAACAACATTCCCCTTCTTCCTCCAGGCTGTTTTTCTTGTCAGTGTCTTGACAGGTAGGGAGCGGGACCTACTTTCCAACATCATGAAAATCCCAATATCACCGCTTATTTTGCAGGGCAAACTACTGCACTGGTGTCATAGAAAATGAATGGATGCAGAATTGGCTGCTTAGTGGATCACATTTTGCGTAGCTTCACCACAACAGAAAGTCAGTGTGGATACACAGTGAGCAGGCACGCAGAGGAAACTGTCAACCACTGTCTTTATGTTTTCTATCAAGTTAATACAGTAGTCACGTTTGATCACAAACCTGGTTTATTATTCATAAAAGGTATTATTGTAACATTTATATTAAACAGGTGGGCAGAAACACTAGTCTTTAGACCATTTATATTATAAAGAACAAGTGGTGATCCAACATACTATATGTACACCATATTTGTAGTTTCGTGAATTCAGGTGTCAAACAATGGCAGGCATTAAGCTTTTCTATGATAACTGGATCCATAGATTATCTAGTCATCATCTAGTTATGGAAAAATTTGGAAATTGATCAAATGCAAATTTGGTATTTTACACACCCTTTGTTTGTGTTCCAATAATTTGTCATTGGCTTCCATGACTTGAGGGGGAGAGTGTTTTTGGTATTTAGTCCACGTATTCATGTGTAAACATCATAATATGTGGTAAGTGTAAATAAAAAACTCTGTAACACTTGAGGTTATACATGCAAACAATCTTTCAAAATGTCACACATTAACATAAAAAGTCTTACTGTAAGTCTTTCAACAAACATAGCTTTTCTTGCTAATTCCTTGTTTTTACTTTGCTGGAAAAGGTGCTTCTGAGCTTCATCTCGGTGAAGTACAAAAATACTGAAAGACCAAAAGAAAAAGATCCACCCACACACACAGCTGGAGATCCTATGTGGTGTGTATAGTGGTGCGTCACTGCACTTGTGAGTTTTCCTTTTGTCAATGTTACTAAACAACACAAGTCATTGCTAAGAGCTGCAAACTTGACAAGGGCAAAAAACTGAAGTGAGCAGAGAATATACTTTACTGGACTGGGCTTGTTCACAAATTGGGAACTGCTAACAAGATTTGTTTGTACTCGTTAACCAAAGCTTACAGTACTTGATTTATCCATTTAATTTCTTTAGTGGTTAAATGTCTCAAGTTTCTTGCTTTATTTGGGGGGAAACACTGTGACATCCTGTAGCTGCAAAGAAAGGCGATGCAAATAGCAAATAAGACTTGAAGACTGCAAGAGATGTCAATAAAATAACAGAGGGGTTTGGTTGTTTGCCTTTCAGAATGTGTGTGTGCGACATGTGAATGCTACAGGATTAAAAAAGAACTAGCATTTTACTGATTTGAAATGGGAATTTTCGATTTGTGGCATTTTGTGTTTAACCGACAGTACATGTGCAAAGGTAGCAGGGTGGGTGGCTTGTACTGTGAAGAGTGGATCACATACTGTTACCATTCATTGGAGCTGTGGGATATTGCAAACCAAAGTAGGACAACATAAAAACTGTTAAAACTCCAGCAGCGCAAACAAACATATCCATCTCTGTTCTGGTTAGAGGGACACAGGACAAGAAATAGGAGTGAAATGTGGGGGATGAAAGAGAACAGTTTCTCTAGATGCACCTGGTTACATGCAGGAGATATTCAATTCAGTTCAATTTTTTTATGGTGCCAAATCATACCAGAAGTTATCTCAGGGCACTTTTCATATGAAGCAGGTCTACTGTTCATATTATTATTTTTGTTATTTTATCTAATATTATAGTAACAGGACTTCTTAGCTGGTAGGTAAAAACCCTTAGCTTGTAACGGCACACTGGTTTCAGTTTTCACTGTGGGAAGGGGAATTTCATATAAGTGGGACCCAAACGCTCAAATGGGAAAATTCTCATTTAAAATAAAATCCAATCCATTAGCAGGCAACATGGGAAATCATTCAGTTGGAAAATGGGATCTAATCCCCAAATGTGACAAAACGAGGAAATCCCTGAGCTGGGCTGAATGGGATGCCATTCTTTTTTCTTCTTCTTTTTTTTTGTTTAAGACATGCGGCATCAAAGAGCTCAAAGCCCTGGGACAGAACAATATGCACTCTAGAGGGTAACTAGTTCATGCATAACACGAGAAGGCAAACTATTGAATATACCCCTGAAATCAAAAATGATATATTAGAAAATGTTTATTCATGTTGCTGTTAGCACCTTTATATTCATAAAAATGTAATAGATATGTCTACTAAAATAAATAAAACAGTAAGGACTGTAAGCTGAGACAGAACTGATATTTACCCTTAAGTTTAAAATAAATCTGAGATGATCTCTATTCCTTGACAATATCCCTAAGAGAAAGTTTACTACATTTGCTCATCATAAGCTAAAAGAGGCAAGTAGGAATAAAATACATGATGCACTGACATATTTATTTAAGGATTTAATTCCAAAAATGAAGTTAAGATATCACCAAATGTCTGTTCATAATTTTCAGAACTTGACAGTGTTAATGTGATTTGATTAGTGCTTCAGAAGCATCACATCACACAACACCCATAGCTGTGTTTGAGTGTTGAATAAATGGCTCCAAATATCACATGTCAGCTGATAGTTAGACACATAACTATACAATACTTTTCTCAAAACCTCCATGCTCAGTTTTTTTCCTCCATTATCAGGAACATCAAAAAAAGTTCCTATTTATGAAAGTTTTAGTGGCTTTCCATCAAAAGCAATTTCAAAGTAAACCATGTATGAGCTGGAGACACAGTAACTTTAGTCTGAATCATACGACAGCAGATGGGTTCCAGTCTAAAAAAAATTTTTACTGAATGACTTCAAACATAACTTAGTCACATGGTAGAAAAACTATATGCTTCAGTGCCTAAAACAACTCTCTCTACTCTGATCCAAAAAACACAGCTGCACATGATGTATAAAGCGAGAGCATATACATTATTATGGCTATTATACATCCAGCTCCAAATGGTTAAGCAAGAAGATTAAGCAATTATCAAACTAACTCAAATACTAAGAGTCAGTTATCAATACTGTAACTGAATATCTTTTTTTCTCTTCATGTTTTCATGTAGTCCCTCTTGTGTTCACACTTTATTTACAGGTCTCTCCAGGGTGCTGGTTTTGGTCTGCAGCTTTACTCAGCATACTGCTCCACTGGAGTCAGGTATGATTTGGATTATTCTTCCCATTATCCATGTGTTTTGTGGGGACAAACAATCAACTACTACCACTACGTCGCCAGGCTTGAAGTCTCTTTTCAGTCTTAACTGCTTCAGGTGCTCCTGGAGAGGAGGCGAGTGTTCACAAGTCCATCTTGTCCAAAATAAATCCACAAGGTTCTTCGCCGCATCCTCTGTCTCCTTGCATACTGATCGTCCTTGTTGAAAGATCTTGAAGCCGTGTTGGCCTGTACTGTCATCAGCAGCAGGTGATTGGGTGTCAAAGGCTCTTAATCACATGAATCATCTGATGGGTTTGTGATCAGTTAGTCATTAGTCATGGTTTTAACCTCACACATAAGAGTTTGAATACTGTTTTTTGTTTTTTTCACAAGGGCCCTAAGGATCCTCCATATGGTCCATATTTGCTGCTCCCAAACCCCTCCTTGATGTTTGCCTGCTGGGCTATTGAAGATCTATTTTATGCCCTTCTTCTGCATAGCCTTTTCAATGTGGGACTGGTTTAGGTTTTCAATAGCCTCTCCACAATTCTTTTTCAGCACCAATAAAAATTGTGTCATTATTGGAGTGCATAACAGTGACCTGTCTTCTTCTGCTTGTGAAACGGCTTAAGGCGTTGATTTAATATATGCACTGCTCTGATGAAGAGGCATGTAAACATTACACCATACCTTTTGACAGTTACCCGACTCTGCCATCAAAGGGTCCAAAGCAATCATACTCTACATTGGTTTAAGGCGGCTTATCAGGTAAAAGACGATCTTCTCAAAAGATTCCAGGAACCCTCACCTGCTAGATCATTGATTCAAGGCCTGCCATCATTGCTATGAAACCTCACCAAGGCATCAATGAGCATATTGGTGAGGACCCTGTTGTTGAGGGACTTTGAGGGACTTCAAGAGTGTAGCCTTTATCCATTATGCTCTCCATAAAGGCTTTGTAGGCTTCAAGAAACACACTCGCTTCTCAGCGTTTTCTACAGACTGGCAGCTAATTGCTCTGCCACACAGCGGTTGTTTGGCATCTTAACTGCTTCATATCTCAGCAGATGTCCTACACAGTAATGTCCATCCACAAACCGTGTTGTCTTTTTCACTGACTGCATAAACTGAGACTTACCTTTCTTGTCATCATAATGATGCTCTGGAAAGTCCATGTTGTACTGCTGGACTAGTAACTGTTCCATTTCCACTATTGAAATTTGGTTGACACTGTAATGACTCGTCTTATCCATGGAATTTATGCGGCCATTATTTACAGGACCACATACCATCCAGCCCAAGTCAGTCTTTGCGGCGGCATTTTGATTACGTGCCATGGTTCCATTGCCTTTGAGTTGTTAGCTCCTATAAGAAGACCCACATCAACATCAATGTGAGGTAAGCTTACCTCGCTCTGATATAGCCTTTTATATACTTTTGCAGATGTTGTTGACTGTGTATGAAGGTCTTTGGTAACTGAAGGTTCTTAGCATCTTCCATACCACACATCAGCTTCTGTCCATCAGGTTCCTCTTTATCCATTTTGCTCAACAAGATCTGAGTCGGCTTTTCTTCTACATTCAATTTCTTTCGTAGCTCCTCTGTACAGAACGTAGCTGTACTTGCGTGGTCCATAAAAGCACAACTCTCTACAGACCATCCACTCATACGGGATCTCACTTTCAATGGAATAATCAATAACATACACTCTGTCTCTCCGGCCTCAGTGTAGCCAACTATTTCAAGCTTTTGAGCGCTTGAGATCTCTTCATTTAGAGTGCTGTCAGCATTTGTCAACACAGAAGAATATCCGGGTGTCTCTGTGAGCACTGTTTGCACACCATATTCCTCTTGCACATTTTGCTAAGATGACCTTGTGTTAAACTCCAAAACATAGCCCCCTTGTCTTTAGGAATTCAACACGCTCTTTGTGTGTTAGCTCTTTAAACTTGATGCAAGGCTCCAATGTGGGATTATTTTGACAGAAAGACAATGTGTTTTGAAGGCATTAGCTGCTTTGAATGGGCTAGTCCGCTTCGCTATGGCATCTTGCCTTTTACTCTCCACTGACACATTGGTTGCAATGCTGCTTCCTTTGATTCCATTTTAGGCAGGTTTCTCTTTTTCTTTGCTTTTCTCTGCCGTAGATCTTCAGCTGTCTTGAAGGTCTCCAAAGAGCGGGTCCATAGCTAATTTTGATTGACGGTCAATGAAGAGAACAAGGTCAGCAAATCTTGCTGTGTCCTCTCCTTTCCTTGTCTTGAAATGCTGCGTTCCTTAATTTTGTATGGCAATTTGGATACCACAACCCTCATGTTTGTAGGGTTATCCATTTCCTCCATGTCTTCTAGTGTGTTACAACAGTCAAAAATACAACATAAGCGTTTTCCATCTTCAGACTTGATTTGTGGCCACTTCAAGGCTTTGTCAATGTAAGCGCTAGCTATCATTAGCTCATCTCCATAACGCTTTGGAAAGTAATTTTGCTTCCTTGAATCCTCTGTGTAATCACATGTTTGCAGCTATGCACAAGTCTTTGTGGTTCCCCTGCAGTGTACTGTTGCAGGTAGCACAGCTTGTCCCGATCATTATCAGCTCTCTGTTCAATGGCTTGTTCGAAAGCCCTGATAAAGGATCTATAGGTAAGTGGATCTTTAACTGGCAACTGAGCCTGTTTCTGTTGACTAACCAGCATCTCCGTGATAATTTTTTGCTTCGGCATTACTTGAAGAAGGCCATCACTGCTTCTTTCACTCTGTTGCCTGTCACTGTTGTCTGTGTGTCTTGGCCTCACAAACTATGGCTCTGTATATTGCAGTGACCTGTCTGGAATCTTACTTCTGGACAAAAGCATGCTAGTGGGTGGATAATGTCACACGGTAAAAAAACTATAGGCTATGCATTCACTCAATAATAAAATGAGAGAAACAATTAACAATTAACTAATCAGAAAAACACATTACATTAACTTATGGCTCTTATAAAATTATTTAACCACCTCTGCAATGAATGTGGACTTAATGCTTTATGATCATACCAGAAATTAAAGGCTGCTGGCATTTTCAAAAGCATCCGGATTATTATGGTAACTACTGAATGATAAAGGGCCTTCTCTGAGAATCTTTTCATTCTTGTCCTCAGTTTGTCTTAACGTAAGGGGAGGGCAGGACAAAGAGAACTAATAAAACTACAACACTACATGAGATAACGGGAGAGAAATAGAAAGTAATGCTAAGAAAGACAGAATAATTTCTCTAAAAGGTAATAGAGGGATGAAAAAAGAGATAAGATGAGGGGCAGAGAAAAAGGGTGATAAGATCGGCAAATTTCTTCTAATTACTTATTATTTACTTATTTATATACATTTGTTAAGCAAAATCTTATCAGGTCATATGAGTGTCAAAAAAGAAAAAGACTGAATTATTTATTTAAGAATTTAAAGCTTAAACTGCAGTGTATTTCTATTGCTGGGCTGCATATGCATATGTGGACAATTACCAAATCTCAAATAAGCATAAATACAGATATTTTGAGAAACTCTCAACTTTAAATGAAGGGTATATTATGCTAGCAGCTTGGGGGAGTAAACAAAAATGTATTTAAAAAGCAATTTTGGTTATTTGTATATGGAAAAAAGAAAAGAAAAGGAAGGAAGATTTATTCCTTAAAATGTAATTTGTATGCATTACTCCAGTAATCTTTCACATATTTGACTCTCAGATATCGTTTTGAGAAAGATTTGCTAATGTGTATAATAATACTAATAAAAACTCAATAATTATTGACCAGAGATATAAGATAAAAGTTAATGTTGGCACGGTGTGCCAAATAAATATATATACATGCACACACACACACACACACACATATATATATATATATTAAAAAAACATTAAATGATGATTCTGCATTTCTTTAGATTTCATGGACCTCACAGTGGGAGACAAATATCACCGGGCTTCTCCATTTCTCTACTATTTATGGAGTGAAAATCTACTCTAAAACAGGATTAGATAAAGCTTTGACAGGAAGCGTTAACATCATGGCCATGATGAAGCTATAGAAGATACATACTTTTTATTGCTGGATAGAGAGGGACTCCCATTGGTGCTCACTCTCTCCCTCACAGTTTGGGGGTAGAACATTATCGAATGACGAGCACAGAGAATACAGAATCACCCCATATAGTAAATACACAGACTGTAATTTCTCGACTAACACATCAAATTGGAATGTTAAATTTGTAACAGCTCTACTCACTAAAAGTGATTATATATTAGGAGCAGGAAATATGTTTCCAACACATTATATTTATGGAGAACAAAAGATTCTATTCTAAAGACTTGTGAAACAGTATGAACCTATTCTAGATGTCCTGTATGTCAAATCTAGATACTCTATCTCTATGACAGAAAGCACCAGTAGAAGTCAGAAAGCTGTGGATCAGTGGACATCATTTAAGATCATAATAAGAGCTGATGGAAGCCCTGGTCATGTGATTAAAGTTGGCATTAATCTTGTGGCTAGAGAATAAAATATGACTGTTGTCAGTCAATACATCAGCCTGGGTGGACAAACTGTGGTATTAATCAGAGGAGCATACATCACTTCATGATATGCACACATACATATTACACTGTACCAGTGTGGCAGGTTTAACCTTTGGTAACTAGTGAGTCTGTTGTGTTTTTTAAGTAATAAGTAGTTAACAGCAAAGAAAAGCACAAAGGCCTGTAAATGTTGTCACTACAACAGCCATGGAAATGTCATAGACTATCAATAACTCTGAAAACCAGTGGCATAAATCAACAGAACTTGAATTTCGAGACGCACGATTTCTCTCTGTATATTAGACTGGTAAAAACAATGTGTAGGTGTGTGTGTGTTTGTGTGGATCAGTACACAGAGGGTCTTGGTTGGCCAGATTCTCCCAATTTCACTTGTTATTGAGCTCAGAGCAATTTAACTGGTCACCATACGTTAATACACTCACTCCCACACACACACACACACACACACACACAGGATATCCCTGGCAAAGACAGACAATGGATCTCTTTCAATATTGAGGTCAGCAACTTGGTGGGTATAGAATAAGTGAGTGTATCTATGTTTGTTTGGCCACTTAGGGGTATGTATTATCACCTTATAAAACTTGTTATGGTGAATGTGTGACCAAGCAGTTGCTTATTTAAACATCCAGTGGATACATAAGCTTTCATTTGGAGTCCTGTTTCTGTCTACCCGATTGATGTAAGTCCAATATTCTGTCTTCTCTTAGCTCTATTTTGGTTTCCAAGAACTTCTGAGGGAAATATTTGGCTATTTAGCTGCTGAGAACTCCACTATGTTCACTTGCTAGTCTGCTGTTTGGTGCTGGGCAGGCAGGGTACAGTGGCTTTTTAGAGCTTTTTCACTGAAAACAGCTGTCAACTGCAGCTGGAAACAACGATGATGAGAGCTATGAGACTGAACCAAAACACTAAAGTAAGGCTCCAATACCAAAATAATGAGCTGAAAGATGCTATAAAGCTCCAGAGAGCTTAGGTGGTATGCAGAGTTGGGTGATAATTATCTGTGAGTTGTGTGAGTGACCCCTTTCCCATTACACATAGTAATTTGATCCATTGTAAATATGAAAGTATTGATTAGAGCAGCTTTAAACTTGTTAAGCATGTATCAGTACACATCAGTCACCTGTAGCTTTAAAAAATATATCATGCTCTGTCACAGGAGGTGTATGCAAAAGTTGTCATTAATAATAAAAATCAACCTGCACAAATGAACAATCGTGAAGCTCGTGACTGTTTACTATGCTGATAGTCATGGCTTTTGCTTGTAAAAGCAGGCACGCTTTCTGTGTTTCTCTCTCACACACACACACACACCCACCCGTACACACACACACACACACACACACACACACACTCACACACACACACAACAGCAGCAATGGATGGAATGATGCATCATTTACTTGCTACAACATTCCACAGCTACACCTCACGGTATTTACTGTAGAAGTACAGCAGTTTATGTGTTTGTGTGTGTGTCCGAGCCCACTATGCTGTACCTCACAAATCATACTGCCAGTGCACGGGGAACAGTTCTCTCTACCTGTCCTTGATTTCCATTTTCTTCAGTGTGGTGCACCTCCTTTCTCACTATCTATATCTGATCATTCAGTATTACCCATCTCATTCTTTGTCACTTTCAGTTTGGTTCTCCCCATGTCAGCTTTCTCTTTGCTCCCACCTTGTCCTTGCTCTTTTACCTCTCTCATGTTTAGTCACCCAACTTTGTTCTCTCTCTGTATATGTAATTCTCTATCACACCCACGCACTCTTAGTTGTTTCTTCAAACCCAATGACATCCTCAATCTCATTCTTGCATCTCCTCCCATCCTTTCTCCCTCCCTCTGTCTCCCTCACTACACCATATGCTTCCCCTTCTCTCTTTGCCTCTGTGTTAAAAGGCAACAAGTCTTTACTGTTTATTCGGATGACAATCAGGGACAGATTGTTTGCTTTAGGGGATGTCTGTCTGTGTGGTACATGAGCATCGTGCATGTGTGTGTCTCAATCTGTGTCCTGTTATGTGAAGGAATTAATTACACAAATCTTCCTACTAAATCAACTAAAGGTGGTCTGAGGAGTGGGACAAAGACAGAAATAGATCAGCGGAGATAATGCTAATATTTTATCATTCACAATGATACTGCTTTGTACACAGACAGATGTTGTAACACCAAAAGGTGGAGATGTCCCTTGCATTACTGTAACCGATAAACATGTGATTCATTCATGGAAATACATTTAGTAAAAGTCTAAATCAACACAGTAAGCGTCTGTGAGGTTTTCTTTACTTCAAAAAGACAAATTTCACTACATGTTCTGATTTGATGTCACGCAATGCACATCTTCAATTCCAATTTCCATTCAGTTTTATTTATATAGCACCATATCATAACAAAGCTATTTTAGGAGAGAGACCAGTTAGAAACCAGGACTGGTTTCTCTACAGCATCCATTAAAATCCTATAAAATAAAGATAATGTTCATGCTTCTAGAAGCAGAGGGTAACCCAATTTCCTGAAGCATGAAACAAAATGTATTGATGCTTAATGCTGGATACCTCAATAGTTTTAGTGCTAATCAAAATGTGTAGAGTATACACAACATCAGGTATCAAAAGTTGGCATTCAATGCTTGGTCAGATGTTATATCCTATAAACCTAATATTTAAAAAAATAAATAAGTATTTAGTCTACGGTAATATACAATATACAAAATAGCTTGTTTTTCTGGCTCAGATTGTTATTCAAAGTGTCTGTCAACATTAAGGAATGGATCCCTACAGAGACAGACCTTTTTGTTAACGAAGGCAACAACTCAACCTCTCGTGAGATTTTAGGACCAATTCCAATACTTCTGGTAAGTCATGCTGTGCATAGGTGATACATGCCAAGACTACTGTGCTCTCACCATTAAGACATAAAAGATGAATTCCATTACATTTATAAGGACATTCAAACCTCTGCACTCATTGAAAGTGCTTTTAAAGGTAGGCGGCAAACTGAGTTGAAGTTCAAATAATCTGACCTTTGAGTGGAGTGCAGCAAAAATGTGTTGTGTGGGAAGGCTGAATGTTTGATGCCACATAGGGCTGCATCTATATGAGAGCCCTGACCTATAGAGAAACACCTTGCTCTCACTAAAAAAAAGCACAAGCTAAGCCAGCACAAAGCAATTGTCTTGATGATTGACACTTACCTGTCATGCCTGGAGGGGTTTTCAAGAATTTCCCATTGAAATTTTGAATCACCACATCACACTTCTCTGTCGACTCCATCCTGGCAAAGAGACAGAAAGTGCTACTTGAGGACAATGGGATTCTTATGTTACAATTCAATATATGGTTCTTAAAAAATATGCATCTGTGCTTGTTTGTCTATTTATGCCTGAGCAAAATGCCTTAGGTGGCCCTGTGCATGTGTGTGTGTCTGTGTGTCTTCCATGGGGTTTCCTCTCCTTTGTCCCATTTAAAAGCTCCATTCAGTGCGATCTGTTGTGTGTCATGTCCTCTTTGTCTGCCCCTATTCAGCTCTGCTCACCCAATCACAGCTCAATGACTAATTGCCTGCTTGGCAAGCAAAAGCCAGTGTGTGAGTGTGTGAGAGGGAAAAATGGTGACGGAAAAGCGAGAGACTGTTTGTGTGTGTGTCTGTGTGTGTGTGTGTGTGTGTGTGTGTGTGTGTGTGTGTGTGTATGTGTGCGTGGTGTGTAACCATGCATGTCTCTATGTGTGTCTCGGGTTTTCTTCACATAGCCAGTGACCCTGAATGGAGCGCTGACTGCATCCTAATCACTGGCACACTCCAGGGAGTAACTGAGAAGACCACACATACACACACAACACACACACAAACACAAGCAGGAGGGTGATGGGGCCAAGGGTATAGGAATGTGTAGTTGTATCATTACAGCTAAAAGTCCTTTAGTTGTAAATGGCAGGGAGTCTAAAAAAATCAAGCTGGAATGTAGTGTGATAATTAAGTGTCTCTATTACTTTGTGTCTGATAAGTAATTATAGTTTGTCCATCAAAAGTCTAAATTTATATAAATTTTGATATGACTGTTACATGGCCCTGGAACCATGCAGCAACAGCTAATCATAGCTATCAGTCAGAAATGTAACCTCAATTCCTCACATACTGAACTACTAATAGAAGATTTTTGGAGAACGATAAGGGTAAAGTGACAATTTGAGGAGGTGTGGTGGCTGAGAAGTACATTTGTGTGCCTATTAACCATAAGATCGTGGGTTTGACCCCGGACTCCCACGATCACCTCCTCACTTGGAAGTCGCTTTGGATAAAAACGTCTGCTAAATGCCTAACATGTAATGTATATGTCATTTGTGTGCATGTGTGTGTCTCTCCCCCACGCGTACCTAGCAAAGCCAACTCCTCTGCTCAGGCCGTTGGCATCTCTCAGTATTCGTGTAGAAATGACGTGACCGAAGGGCTTCAGCATGTTCTCCAGCTCCTGCTCATCCATGGACAGTGGCAGGTTGGAGATGTAAAGGTTGGTGGGGTCCTGCTCCTGTTGCTGTTGGGATGGACAGCGGCAGAACATGTGGACAGTCAGGTATAGTTATCATCACTTCATTTAGACTTGCATACACATATATTTCAATACCAGCCAGAAAAGAAAAGTTGCATATTTTGTATAGTCTTTGGACCTTAGAGAGCACTGATTGAAAATGCTTCTCTGAAATCTTGAAAACAATCACTGGTATTGGGTTTCACAATAAACGCTAGTTCTTCTTAAAGAAAATGTTAAAAAAAGAATATGGGAACAATTTATGCTATTTACTTTCAGTTAAACTTCACAAAATTATTCTTTTAAAGATCAGAAGTTCAAGTTTTTTCCCCTTTTAAGTATGTAAAATGTTTAAAATAAAAGAGTTTACCATAACCCTCCACTAATAGCTGGTTTTTGCAGCAGTAAATGCATTAAAGATTAAGGCAGTGCCATTTAAGTTTTTTATTTCCATATTTATGACTGAATATACCTCTGCAAAGTAACTGTGAATTTAACTCAAGTGGCAAACTCTTCTCAAAAAAGGAATAAACATTTCATTGAAAAGGCAGTAAACCGGCTCCACGTTCGGAACCCCTGAAGCAATAAGGAACCCCCTCAGGATTCATAGAGGTTCACTCAGTTGCATTAAATCCTTTCATGGAAATTAGGGACCTTCAGTCTAATGTGCCTCTCAGTTAGTTAGACTAGTATACTTCAGTTATTTTGTTCTGTTTAGCAGCACTCCATTTAAATGATTCTCCGCAAGAGACCAAAGCCTGTATGTGCGTGTGTGTGTGTGACTACAGAGCTGGTGTTATGGACGCAGGAGAGGGTTTGATGGAGGGTGCTACATTTGCCAAGTGACAGAGTCAGAAAAAGGGGTACAATACATTTTGGATTGTTTGGATATGCTGTAAATGGTTGTGTCATGTTTCATTGCTTCATGGTTGTGTTGGATGTGGTACTCTCCTCAGTACCCTAAATATGCTCACATATTAATTAGGGTCTCCATAATAACTTTGCAAATCTTCATGGTAGGGTACATGCACAGCCAACACAAGACCTCTTCGAGGTGTCCAGCCCTCAAATTTGTAATTCACAACACATTTTATTACGATCAGTGCCTAGAAGTGCCTGGAAAATCTCAGATACAATATACCAGAAAACTGTTTATAGTAAACTGTAGCTTCTCAAACCTTTTTATCCCTCTCATCAATACACTGACATTGAATCCTACTGGAATGGGACTGTTTGTACATTTGACTCCACTGTTGTCATGAAAAATGAAACAAAAACTAAAAGTACGTATAGTTTGTGCTATGCTGTGTACTTTTATCTAAATGGTAAAAATCCAAAATGTTTTATTTTAGTGCTATGAAAAACAACAATTTGTGTGTGTGTGTGTGTGTGTTGGGTGAATACTTGTGTAAATGTCTGACAAAAACGCTGGTCTATGTGGCTGGTCTTTTGAGCATAAATATTTCCTTTATCCATGGAGGATTTTCCTTTGCATGCACCAGAGCTTTTTGATTTTGAGAGTGGGAGTTCCATGTCTGGCTGACTGTGACCAAAGCCATCTATGTAATCAGTGACTCAGCAGAACAGCTCCAGTGAAGAAGTCTGAAATATTTTACCTTTCTTTCTGAGTCTGAATATCTCTCTTCGTCAGCAGGGATTTTCCTTTGGCAGAGTGTCCAATACACAGAGTGGCACAGTTGTCTTCCCACACAGGGCAACTGGCTTTGAATGTAATCTTTCACATTTGTGCGTGCATGCTTGTGTGCGTGTGCAAGTAACGCGTTGAAGCAGCAACATCAAAGGCGTAGTGTCATATGTAACAGCTGTGGAACCTGTCATTGAGTTACATTAGAGTCATCTTTGTTAAAGAGTTATGTCAATGAGATCATCAATGCCTTTTACTTTTGCCACAGACCTGGGTAAACAATATTGTCACTGCTTTTCAACACAGACCAAATAAAAATTTACTGTGAACTTTTTGTTTATAAAATCAAGATACATTCTGGGTTGCAAAGGCCCAAACAGCTGCTGCATGGGACCATGTTTATACCCAGTGACAAACTGCAGCACAGTGGTTAGATTGTGATATGCGCAGTAAAGAAAGAAGGGAAACAACATCTTAATAAGCACTGGGATGACAAAAAGGGAATTTATAAACCCAGCTGCTGTGAGAAACCTTTATACCTTTACAATAAAAAGGAGAACTTCAAGGCTCTCCTATTGTGAATAGCCAAGGGAAGATTAAGCAGTGAAACACTGTTTAAAGCTAATAAGGATAAAGCTAATAAAGGTGCCATTGCACATCCAAGTTACAGGAGTTCAGTGCAGACATGACTGGATAGACTAAAACACATCTATCGCCATGTCACACTGTTTAAAGTTACAAGTCTTTGAGTTTCTGTCATTCAAACAAATTAGCTCCAGAGCACACCTGAGGCCATGCTCCGCTGTGCTTTAAACTCTTACTGTGGCTGTCGACTTTTTCATTATTAGCAATAACTTACTTATCTAGACACAAAGAGTTTCAATTGTCAATCCACACTTCTGTGTGTAGCAGAATTTCCTCTGCTTGTCTATGGAGACAACACTGACACAATCCTGTTCTCCTTGTTTGCAAGCCATAAAAAGATTAAATGGTAAAACAGAAGATTTCTGATCACTGTGGTCAATGTGGTTACAAGCTAATTTCATCCAAAGACAAAATATGTCAAACAAAATCTCATAGTGGTTCTCTCAATTTCAGAAAAAACTGGGTCAGCTGTTTTGCTTCTGCACCCATTCTCTGTACAGTTTGCAGTTGCTGTAACAAGGATAATAAATGCAGATTTGTGCTGCTAACAAGAGGGAAGCTATAACCTCTCCTCCACTCTTCCAGTTGTTGTTGTTGTTGTTTATAATGCATGTCTGCATCTGCCTGAAAATCCTTAGTTTTCTTTGTATCATTTATATTGTCTCAATCCAGGGAAATCAAGAGTGAGATGGGTACAAAATCAACAGGGGCATCGTGGTGGGTTATTGAAATCACATTAAACTTTGCTACACCATCTTTAGACACAGTTAGCTGTAAAACACATTTATTTGCACAAGCACTTCTGGGATATGAACTAAAGTGCTTTGGAGCACCCACATGTGAATGCACTCTGCTTGACTTTGCTCAAAGTTGCCGATTGCACAAAGTTACTTTGCAGTGATCTCTCACTCTGCATGTTGCAAATGACTCACCTCTCTCTCTTTCTCTCTGTCCCCTCTCTCCTTATGTCTCTTTGTCTCTCTCTCCTCCTCTCTCCCCCTGTAACATCTGTGATGAGCTGAAAACAGCTTCACACCAACTGTGCCTCTTCCTGACTGTGTAGCCTGCCTGCAAGCCAGTCAGCCTGTGTTTTCAGGCCCATTAAACCTCATTGCTGCATCATTATAACAGGTCTGCACCTCTTATCATGCTACTTCCTGGATACCCTGCAATGCAACAACACCCGCTGAAGAGCTAGAGGGTAAGGAGAGGGCAAGGCAATCGTTAAATACCTGTGAAAAACACCGGCTGGGTCTGTTTGCTAGATGGATGGATATGAGGTGAGACGGTACTTGAATGTCACATTTCTTTGCAATCAAGCTTGCATCTCAAATAGCAACACTTCAGAAGCGACACATCACAACCCTGAACAGGAATGAGCGGGTACTGAAAATGGATGGATGGAAAGTGAAGTGAAGACATAGGCTGAGAAATGCTTTGAAAACAACTAGCAGAGCACTTTCATAAAGAAGCAGTATATGATTAGGAAAATGAGACTTTCTATTCATTATGTGTTGACTCCTTCCTTTTACCTTTCAAGCTTGTCTTATGCTTAATCCTGTTCATTTCCTCTTTTAATCCATCTATTCTTTCTTCTCCTTTGCCCTCCTTCAGCCTACCTCATCTACATCCTTAACTTCCTCCTTTCTCAGGCTCACCCTCCTCCTCCTGTCCTTTCCTTTTCTCCCTACCTGCTATCCGCCCCTCCTCTTCCTCAGATTAAAACCTAATCTCTTATAATGGTATCCTTGCTGCCTAAAATGCTATCTGAATGCTTAATTAATATTTAAAAATTATAATTTTCCTTCGTCCCCCTCCCTTCTTCTCCTTTTCCTTTCGCCTCCCTGCTCTTTTCCTTCATCCATGTCTTACATTTTCCTCTTCACACCATCCTCATCTCTATTCTCCTTTATTTCCATTCATCCCTCACCATGAGCAGTTTCACTCTCTGCATTTCTGCCTTCCTCTATCTTCCTCTTCCTCAAGCCAAGTTCTAATCTTTCATAATGATTGTCTGGGTGTCTAAACACTCTCTAACGGCTTAATCAATACTTAATGAACATACCATAAATACTTTATGAACCCTAAACCCTGAAATCCCCAGGGTTTCATTAGCCTTGGAGATACACTTTTCTCCATCGTCATGATGACTGGAGGCTCAGTGAGATCAACACTGGATACTGATTACCTCATCATTTAGTCTCTGGTCAGTTCATATTACTGTGGGTGTGTTTAGCTTCTGCTGCTCACTCTAATGTTTGCTGTTATGAGGCATGTCCTTTCCATTATATTATATCTTAAAACACTACCACAAGGCAAATCATTCAGCTTTTTTGCAGATGTTAACAGTGTACAGTATTTGTCTGTCTGCTACTTTTCTTGTTGGGGTTATCTACCTACATTTGAGTAGATTATAAATAAATGGAAAGATCTAAACATAATGCATGTTTTGGCCACCTAAAGGCCATTGTAATGTAAGTGTTTTTGCAAGTTAAGAGCTCCCAGAGCTTGTGGATGTACGGTATGAACTATACAGCATAAGAAGTGGCACTCTAGTTATTCCTTCTATGCATCTCTCCAGAGTCTTCAGAGAATTGGGTTTAATCTGCAATAATACGAAAAGGGCATGGACTTCATCACTGTTTTCACATCGCTTCAACTTCCAGGAATTTTTCAAGAACAACAAGAGATTTAATCCATGCACTTTGTAAATTCTACACCAGGTTTTTGCTGTGGTTAATTGGTTACAAAGGTCAAGTGATTGCATAGTTAAATAAATAAATATTATATTTAAATATATAAAAACATAAATATTCAGAAGTAGAAAAGAGGTTTTCCACTCGGTGGCTCTCCAGTGGCTGTGAAGTGGCAAAGAAACCCTAACTATTCAAAGAAATGGCATCACACTTGACAAAGTGAGAGTCTGACTATGTTTCAATGTTTAATTCAATTTCATAACGGGCAGAGCGTTTTTCCTCCCTCTGGCTTCCAACACTCCCTGTGTCTTCACACTCTGCATGACTCATTTAAAGTAATAAGAGAGGCCTTTCTAGATAATGGGGGCTATGCACACACACACACACACACACACACACACACACACACACACACACACACACACAGTTCCCTCATTCTCTACTCACACATGCAGCTATTACTCAATTTTTCCATTTATGTGCATGTTTGCTTCCTCTTTTCTCCAGACCTCAATCTTTTTTTTGCACATTGTACTCTACTGTCCTCTCTTTCTCATTGAAATTTTAACATGCCTTCTTCCCTTCTCTTGTTTTTTTTTTTAACTCACACTGTCTCTACTGTGTGTGTTAAAAGGCCAGTAATTCATCACAAAGTCAGAGTGCAGTCCCTGCTGCAGACCAGTGTGCAGGCTGCTTGTCTGCCAGCCATCCAGAGCTGGAATCAATCACCCAATCCTGAGACACCGAAACCATCAGGGAGGATCAGACAGAGATAGAAGACTGAGAGAGACAGAGAGAAGTCTAGAGGGGGAGAGAAAGGGTGAATGTGGATGTACAGAGAAATAGAAAAATCCTTGGTGGATTAAATACACCATATTCACAGAGCGGCCATTGTCCTCTGACGTCATGCTCAGCGTGGGAAGCTCAAGTGCTGTAATTGAAAGAATAATGTCATATTGCTGTGTTCCAGGTTGTAAACGGTATAAACATAGGGAATGTGACAACTCGTTATCATTTCACCACTTCTCAATTTATCAGCAACTGAGAATACAATGGATAGTGAAAATCCGGAGTAACATTGGGCCATAGTTGTTATTGATATAGTTCTTTATTCTTCAGACTGACCACACAAACACAATTTATGAGCATGGGCCTGATTCCTTACAGCTAAGCAGAAGCGGTATCGTATTCTGTGGCAATGAGGTTAGTGTGGAACTTTTTTCAACCAAAAACCCAAAATGTGGCATTTATGTTTCTTATCTTGTGGGGATTCACCAGAAACAGGCCTGTGATCCATTTTGGGTTTAAAAGTTACAAGTTTGACTGGTGAAGTCAGTCATCTGTTTGAGGACTTTCAGTCAGGATCAATTCTATTCACCTTATATTTGCTTCCTTTAGGCAATATTATCAGGAAGCACTCTATACATTTTGAAGTCAGTCTTCCAATAATGTTTGTCACCTGAGAATCTCCTGATATATGATTATCCTAAGTGATACATCCAATATGACGTACTGACACTACAACTTCCAGGTTTACATTGCTGCGTGGTCTCACCAGCTCCAACCCGGCCAAAGGCTCCAGCAGGCCAGGAGGCAGACCCACCCAGCGGATGACACCGCACAGAGGGGGGTTCTCTTTCACCTCCACCAGAGAGCCAACCTCCAGACCTGGCTGTCCTCTGGGAGGCGTTGGAGGCCGCGGTGAGGGAGGGGCAGCAGGTGACGGAGGCTCGGGCTGCTCTCCCATCACCGACTGTACAGATAGGGAGAGGGGCCCATGACTCATGGTGTCGATGGGCCCGGTCTTCCGGTTCAGGCTGAAGGGTAGAGAGTGGAACTTGTTGTCACTGGACAATGAGGCAGGGGGCGGGGCTCTGGAGGGCGGGGGGGACTGGTTGAAGTCAGGGGGCGTGTCAGTAAGTGACTTGGCAGGGTCCTCCCCAACTGCATGAGAGAAACCAGAAACCAAAATTTAACATCCATTTCACAAAAAAAACACATCATGTTATGCAGGCTGTTTTTATGAGCTGTCCATTGATGAGATGTCCGCCTTTAAAGAGTAACTTAAGACCAAGCTGAACATCCCTGTTTTTATGGCTGCTTCTAGTTGGAATTCTGATGCATGGTGCAAACTTTAACCACTGGAGGTCAGCAAAAACAAGATTTTCAGATGGAGTCTGGTCACGGTTTAATGCCACCATCTGTAGGAAGAAAGGAACCTGCACACTGACAACTGGCTTTAAAGAAGTATTCAAATAGTGAAACACCACAGTTCTCATAAATGGTAAAAGTGAAGCTCTTTTACTATTTCTACTTAAATAATCTGTGTTTCAACTTCAAAGTTGCACAAAATGTCGTATATATTAAAAACTAATTATTGCTGAGGTATAACAATAACTGGGGCAACTACAAGCTAAAGTCTAAAGAATTGTAAAAGTTACTTAAAAAGACAATTACTGGTGAGGCAAATCAAAAGAAAATACACAAATGGTATCTGTGATAGAGCCTACTGTTGAGTGTGTAGTGCTATAAAACAATTTGATCCATGGCTTGGAAAGATTCTTCTTTCCTTAATTCTGAGGAACAAGCCACCGTCCACGCGCGAGTATCTGTGTTAAGTGAGAACAAGCCCTTAGTTGAGACGTAATGTCTGGTGTGCAGACTCCTTTTACCATCTGATGGTGTTCACTTTGCTCAGTCAGTCAGCCTTCTTTGTGCTCTGCGGAACAAATCACAGCTTTCAAAACACTGACTCTTCCATTCAAAACCATGTATTTGTTAAAGAGGAGTGCAACTCTATTCAAGAATTCACAACAGAAAAAAAAAATGTACAGGACAGTTGAGACACTACATGCACAGTCTTTGCTAAAGTTAAAAAGTGGAGAGGTTTGTGATGTCACTGGGACTCAATATCTGGCAAGTTTTTGACAAGGCTTTTGGTTTGTGTCCCTTGTCCTTGAAGCAAAAACTAAATAGCAGTTAGCCTGAACTTTACACATCATCCTTTGTAGAAGTGAGTCTGTCCCATTAGCTATGGCAATGTAACCAGATTCCAGTCAGAGAAGTGTGTTTCTGCTTCTGCTCTGCTGTTGAAATTACAGAATATGAAGCCTGTTGGTTACAACATACTTTACTAGCATTTTCGCCAGGGACAGATATGCTACACAACAACCTCATCAACATCATGCAATAGATAGAATTCTTTAACACAGATGTACGTGAATTAAAACACACATTACAGATAAACTTTTGCATTCTAATTAATTATTGTTAGCAATCCAGAATGTCATGGCTCTGGAAAGTCACCACAACATTTGCGGCCTTAGGGCAACGCCTGGTTTTGTAACATCACAATGTCATAGTTTTCTCTCTGAATTCTAACTTTCAGAAAGAGTAGTGAAAGATACTGACTGAGCTGTCATGACAGACAACATGAATTTTTGAATGGAGTGGCATTCACCTTTAACCTTGCATATCCACACTTGGACTATTCGCTCCCTGAGAGGACCGTAGGAGTTTGGAGTCCGGTCTGACGACTTCATGACAGCAATGAAAGCACCATAACCACAAAGAAAAATAACCCAAAATGTGACCCTGATGAAGATGATTATGATTACACATTCACAGGATGAGTAAGCAGTTGTGAAAACGGGACATCAGCCATTTCGGACTGACCTCTTCGAATCTCTGCATTAGTACTGAAACATAAAGCACTCGAGTATTGTATATACTGTTTTGCCTTGGCCTTGCCTAGTTGCCAACACCGCAATCACCACATGGCTTAAAGTTTTGATTAAGAGTAGTCTAAATCTCAGAGCTTTCACATGCAAGTATTTGCCATGAAGCTACATAAGCTCTTGTGTATCTTGTTTGGCTTTTTATTTTGCGGTTGATATTTAATATCTCCACATCTCCAAAAGTGAAGCCAAAATATCTCAATGGATTCGATAAACCCTGCTGTGCCAAATAAAAATATACACCTCACATACATTTTTTCCAAAATATGTTTCTGTCATTTTAGGTAGTTTTTATCATGGTGGTGTTTGTCAAACTTTTATTTAGTTACTTGATGCTATAAAAAGGGGTTGTGACAACTTACAACTTGTCAATCACCAGTTCGGGTGAGTATACGGGCGGGACGTCTGTACTGTCAGTACTGCGCAGACTCTGGCTCTAAATGACATCACCAGTGCAAGATGGCAGCACCCTTTGCCAGGATATTTTTGCTTCATTTTTGTGCTGTGGGAGGAAGTGGAGATGCGTTGTCTATCTTTATATAAAGTCAATGTTTTATATCCAGAATGCTGTGTACATGTCAAACACACTACGTAATAATCTGCCTCCATCCTCTCACCTACAGGAGACATTATCGTTTCATTTGTATAAAACTCAATTTCTTCACAACCGACCATGTATTGATGATGACATGAGCAATGTAAGAGAAAAAAGTCCCCAAAACAGATATACAAAAACCATGACACAATGTGTGGACTGAATCAGTCGGTCCAGACACGAGAAATAAAGGCTTTTACTGATGCTTTGGCCTGCAAATAGTATTACCGTAGAATGTATTTGAATCTTTTAACTGCATCTGCAGCCAAAGCAAGACAACAGCCAGTTAAGAAGTCATTTACAGCACTGAGCATTATTAAAAGCCTTAGGGTAACACCAATTACTCCATGCAGGTGGAATACCACACTAAAATGGTGATGAAGGACAAGACTAGTGGAAAGGTCTTTATAGCAAGCTACTGCAACAAACTACGGACTGTTTTTTGTCTGCACAATTGTTTGTGGCGTACATTTACATAAAGTCTGTTGGATCGAGTTGTCCTGTTTTTAGAATACAGTAATTACACTACATAGCCTACACATAGTAAACATATTACACATGGAACTCCATTTCTCCCTCTTGTTAAAAAAGTCAAATGGAAAAGGGATTCATTACATAACTTTAATTTTTTCTTAATTTATTTTGACTTATGGTTTCTTATTATTATGGAGGTACAATGTCAGAATTCTGACACTGTTTTCTGTCTATCTAACAGAGCAAATAAAGTTCCGTTTATACACCTCAACACAGACTCAGAGATGCATGTCAATGTGCAACGCCTCCGTTTCCCTATTACTCTCAAAGTGTCTTTATTTTGTATTGCACACCTTAAGAAGCAGACAGCCAAAAGCACACTAATCTCCTCCTTTGTTTATGTTGTGAGCTTAATGTCAACTACATCTACAGTCAGTGTTTAAGAGGCCCACTTATAATATGAAAATGTCTTTATTGGGGGCAATAAATCAATTTTTCCTGTTTTTCTCCTGTATACATGTAAAATGTACCTCTTCTGTAACCTACCGCAAAAACTATTTTTGTGATCAGTTGTGTTGGTGGTATTTCTTATATTAGCCAGCGTGGTGAAGACAGCCGACTGCCGCTGTTTCAGCACCACAGCTCTGTCAGTTGCTACTGAAATGATATTAGGAGTCAAATACTGGACAAATAACAAGAATCTCAGAATTATGAGATACCATGACTCATAATTATACCTTATATTAGATTAGAAATGCAATAAAGTACACGTATTAATGTAAAAAATTAACTATTAAGAATAAGTTCCTCAGTTATGAAATATTATTAGAAACTCTCATCATTGTGACTTTGCTTTTCACAATTATGAGTAAAAACAAAAAGGATTATGTGCCACATGTTTTTAGCACGGGGGAGAAATAGGTTCCTGTACACAACTTTACCAATTGCCAAACTATCTAAACTTTATTAGTTTACTTTTGGAGGACGCTTACCAGAGGAAATGTCTTTCAGTACAGTGGGAATGGGACCCATGATCTTGCCAATGTTAGTAAAATAAAACTATACAGCACCTATCAAAGTGTGCCTTAGCGAAACGGATTAGTATGTAGCCTGTTGTAAACAGGAGCTTGCTGCTAAGATGATTGACATCCCTTGAGTACCCATGTTTTACCTTCATCAATGTACCATGTGCTTTTGGATTTGGACTGGGCTGGGGGGTCAACAGAGCTGCCATTTAAAGTATAGTAAAATTCAGACTTGCTTCTACTTCCACACTGATGACTTAATCCTGGAAATAACACAGGTACATGAAAAAAAAAACACACACACACACACACAGAGAGGTAAGCAAAATGTGTGGGTGTGTGTGTGTGTGTGTGTGTGTGTGTGTGTCTGAAATGTTTTGTCCCTATTTTTCAAAAGAAATTAGAAATAAAAGGGTAGACAATCCGAAAACAAAAAAGAAAAGTCCATTAATCAGCAACTGTGGTCAGTTACCTTCATGAAAGAAACACTAAAAAGGAAAAATAAGTAGTACCGTAGTACAGGGCAGCGACACATTCGCGTCAAATCAATGCAGCCGGCATTTCTCAATTCAATATTAAAAAGGGAGTTAAGCATGCACTATGTTATTATTATTATCTTTTTAAAGGGGCTTTCAAAAGTTTTGTATCTGTTGTTATTCTTCACTTTGCACGCCTAAAATGAGACAAGTTTGACCAAGCTGTTTCAGTTTAAGAGTTCACTAACACAAAGAAGAGGAGAACTGGTAAATCAGAATTTTTGAAACCAGCAAAAAGTCTTCAAAAATTACTTTGATTGCTTTTTATATGTTTAAAATCACAACCAGACAATTTTGATGGAATGCCCCTTTAAGGATCATCAACACACCAAGCTGTCAGTTAGGTTTGTATCCTAGCAGCAGTACAGTACCTTTGCTCTTTGGTTTGCTTTGGCCAGAGGACGACTTGTCACTGTTGGTGCCTCTGGGGGCAAAACTGTGCTTTTGCAGCCTTTGGTCCTGCATGGAATATTCTGTAAAGCCCAGAAATACATCCACATTAGAGGCACAACACACCCAGCTGCCTACGATAAATGTCCACGCACCAAATGCCTTCCACAGCCCACTTGCAATGCATGTAAATTCACATTAACCCTCTGCCAGTTTCCTTTATGGTTTTCACTTGGTCACTTGTTGTCAATTAGTTTCATAAACACATGCAAGACACTTTAGCTGGCCTACAACATTTAGCCAGTAACAACAGATGGTGCATTGCTTTGAGCTCCTCTACACTCACAAGTATCTTTTTTTCTTCTTGTTCCTACAGTTAAATGTTTGAGCTTTGCGGTACAGAATGATTTATGTGTAGAGTTTGACACTAGAAGGATGTTTTCACATTCATCTGCTGAAAGTGGAAAGTTTCGTATGGGCTCACTGAATTTCCAGGTTTTAAAGGGATGGGTCACAAGCATGGTCCTTGTCCAATTTGCAACTTATACAAGTGTGTGGAAACTTGAAGCTGCTGGTGCACATACACTGAGAAGTGTGCAGGAGATACCTTGTGTCCAGCAGGAAAAGTTTAGAAATTAACTAAATTGTCATAGATTCTGGAACTTTAAATGAGACAGAAAGGAGTAGATGTCTTTTTAAGGATTTGAATGTGGAAATTATACTTTTGTTGTTTATTGTTACATACATTGTTCAAAGCAGACTGTTTGTATGTATGTTTTAATACATATCTGGAGGGGATCTTTAAGGAAGGTTCCAGGCTAAACGTATTGTATTTAAGCGCACATTAATGATTACTTTAACTATAAGTGTTCTTGCCTTTAACTTTGCACACAAGCTGACGGTCCCAAAGGACAAGCATGTCAAATTAGGAACCAATGAATAACAAATCTTGTTTGAGGGGTTGATTTTAACACATACTTAATGTGGCCTGTCTAGAGAGCGCAAAAGAAATGGTTTCAAAGAGAAATAACAAACTAGCAAAATTAAGAAAGATTTCGAATTTAAATGGTCAGAGAGGAGACAGTAGCACACGTAAACAAATCAATATGCCAATGTAGAGAACAAAGAGCCTAAATATCTCACTTGACTTTCAAAAACAAGTGAGCCGTCAACACAAAAGGCTCTCTGTTCCCCGCTGCAGGCAAAACACAAACTCACAGCGCTCAGAAGGAGCTCAGAGCTGGTCCACGAGAGGGACAGCTGAATGTTTTCACAAAAACACAAATACTACGTGACTCACCTGGCATTACGTCACAGATGGGAACGAGTCGAGTGTGCTCCAAACTTGCAAAATTACACAGCAACTTCCCATCAAACTGGCCATCCCAGTCCCCGATAGGATTGTCCTGAAAGAGTTGAAGACATGAGAACCTTATAACCCTCCCAGGCGCTCGTCATCTCTGTAAAACTGATTAAGCTGGTGCCACGCGTGCTTCTTCTCCTAGTATCCTCTTGGTGATTAATGAGGTCTATTGTCTTATCGCTCTAAAAATGATGCTCAAGCTAGATCCTCTGTATTCATCTTCTCCACCTAAACAACAGCTCTTCCACCTCAAATCCCTGCACCTGACGGCTCTACTTTCTCTGCAAGCACAACCACACTATTCTTCTTCTTTAGTTTGGTATCCAGGATTCTGCTCCGGCGGGATAATCTAAGATTAGCGTGAGGCCAGTGCCACTAGCTAGAGAAGGCAGGGCGAGGCTGGACGCAGAGTGAGGCAGAGCAGTGGGCTCTCCTCAGCTGCCTGCTGGCCCCATGCCATGCTGTTGGGTCATACAGCACTAAGTCTTTACCTCACTCCCCGCGTGACTGCCTTGCCTTTGTGTGGGTGGCTCAGATGCACTGAGTGGGCTGCTGCTACTGCTGCTGTTGGTGCTGTTGCTGCTAACGATCAGCAGTCAAATGCTTCAGTTATGTGTTTTAATCTCTCTATGGCTACAATACCACTCCCGCCTGACAACAGTAGTCATAGATACCAGCTAGTGTGATCCCAGGCAACAAGGCACGTTCCCACAAAATACAGAGGAACGATCAGAAAACCAGAAAAACAAAAACACAAGCAAGTCATGACTGAAAACCTGACACAGTAACTCATTACAGCTGAAATGTGTAACTTTCTGCACGTTGCCGCCCTCTAGTGATATTCGAACTACAACAAAGACGGCAGAGCATCCTTAGTCATGACTGAAACATCATCTCACTTCATTATAAACAACTATCGAGCCGAACATAAATGTCACACTGACCAGGTAACAAATTGAATGGAATTAAACACTAAAGAAGCATGTGATGATGTAGATTGAACAATATAGGAGTACGTTTCCCTTCCTGTGTGACAGCTCTGGTTTGAACACACTTTATTCGCATTGTCAGCCAGTGAATTCTGCCCATTCCACCGCATGGTAGAGCATAGACAGACTACATCTACACTAAGCCGTCTAAATTTTAAAACTTGTGTCCACACTGAAACGACTGAAGTCTCTCCTTCTTCGTCCTCTTTTCAGTTGGCAAACAACAAAGTGTGGAGACAGAAAAAAAGTCAGAGACGACAGAGAGTTGTCTTCTTAACTTGACTGCCAAAAAGCCCCGGACCCTCACTGGGCTGGCGTGTGTTAGTGTTTTTTTGCAAACGTTCCATTAACCCCAAACACACCAGCGTTTTAAGAGTTATACACTCTGGAAGCTGTTTTGGAAAAGCCCCGTTTCAGTCTGGATGGAGGGCTGAAATGGAGAGAAACAGATGCATATACAAATTTAACCGGCTTAATGTGGACGTACTCTTAATCCAACAAGTCAATGTGACGATCTAGACCATGCACGTGACGTGATTTTAAGAAGTTACATGTGTAAAATCATGATTTGTTGAAAGACATGCTTCGAATGCCAGAAATCAACACTGAACTGTATTTAAAAGAAAAGATCAACATTTTGGGGAAACAATTTTCCATCTCCTTTCGATCTTCTCATCTAACTCTCCACAGGAAATAAGCAAATTTCCCAAAATATGGAACTTTTGCTTTGAGGGAACAAGTCTGGAAGAAAAATGACTTAAATCTTCATTTTCTGCTAACTAACGTGAGACGCTGGAAGCAGCAAATGTTGGATTTTTGCTTGAAAAGGACAATTAATTTTCTTTTTCTTTTTTTAACCCTAGACGTACAGTTGTGGGTACAATAACTCTACCTGTTTAGAGAGAACCTTATTTACCATGTCAACTCCCACATAGTATCCCAGGCTCTCATTGCCTGGCAACAGGTCACAAAAAATTATGGTGCCTCTCTCTGGTCCATCCCTGGTCTGCACCAGGACCCTGGAGTTGATCTCCAGTGGAGGGAAGTCCTGGTCCTCTTCCAGATTGACGTGGTCCACCTCCAGTTCACCCAAGGCTTCGTCATCATCATCCTCCCAGAATTCAAGTTTGTCCAGGGCCACGAACACACCGCACTCGTCCTCGCAGCGGAAAAGTTGGCGGCCCTGGTAGGAGCCCTCCGTGAAGCCCTGGCCCCGGCCTTCCTCCTGGGGGACGGAAGCAAAGGGAACATGATGAGACAAGTGCAGACAGAACAAGAGCAAGAGGGACGAGCAACTTATTGTTATAGCAAGTAGGGCAGGTAATGCTTGCTCAGCTCAGTGAAGGGAAGTCAACATCATAGAGCTGTGAGAGCATATGATCGATTGCTGCAGCAGGACTATGACTTGACTTACTGCGATGATAAATGCTTTCAAAAACAACTGGTACAGATACTGGACACCATACTGTAACATATTATGCTTCTTTTCTCACACTTCAGATATGAAAAAGTACCAAATTAGTATTATTGCTGTCATATATTAGCAAAGGGAACAATCTCTATTTGGTAAGGGGCATGGAATCTGAGTTATTTGAAGCGTATGTGCAAACTCTGACGCCTTTATGTTGAGATACAGTCTGCATGCCTGAGCTCCATCAGCCCACTCAAGAAGACTACAGCTGGACTGGAATAAAAACAGCATTGTGCTACAATAAGCAATCCTTTGTATTTTGTTACTTACTGTACTGTATCAGTACAATCAAATGTAGTGTTGCGATTAAGGGAATAGTTGACAGAAAAGACAATATGTTATCGGCTCGCACTCTTGTCAGGCAAAACACTCTAAAAACAACATTTGTAGCCAACTGTGAGGATGGTCTCTATCATCACAGTTTAGGAAAGGGAAATTGACCAAAAACATTATATTTGCGGAATATAACTCAAGAGGTATGAAGTTGAACAACTAAGTCTGAAAGCCCAACGTGTACTTAATGTGATCCTGCGTTTTCCACAAGTCAAAACATATATGATGCACAAGGTGTCATGGTTGTGACATTCTCAAAGCTATTGTGGCACAAATATTTTCCTTCTGCCTTGGCAGCACCATTTGTGCTCTACATTAAACAGCTCTATACAGTCACCAAAATAGCTCTTCAATACTCAGCAAAACCTCTGATTTGCGTCATGGTCGTTGTTGTTATTTTTCAATTGGGCCATGAGTTGTACTTTTCAACACTGTGCGTGTGCAAGCACACACAAAAACGGCAACAAAATCGGATGAGTAGATCTCCTTGTACTCACTGCATTTCCCCCCCCTTATGTTATGTATGTAGGCACTAAAGTCCAACCAGTTTCAAATAGCACACGCGCTAATGAATGGTCACAAAATCACATACTTCTTTCGATCTTATTTAGAAACATGAGCACAAAAACTACACTGCATTGCAATCACCATGAGCACTTTCACTACTGAAATGAAAATGACTGTGCTTCGCTTCCTAATACATAACAAGAGCAAGGAGTGTTTGTTTTCATTCGCTGGCCTATGGGTGTGTTACTTTGGTCAAGCACAATCACCTGGTTTCAGAATGCTTTCGAGAACCAGTTCCTCGCTGCCTCTTTTGTTTTTTACCACACCATCACAGGTGCAATCTGTGTTTGAATTGGTCTAAAGGTGAACAATAAGGACAACGTGCCATGTCTCTAACACAAAAATTATTATTTCTACTGTAGTGGAGCGCTCATGCACAATGGCTACAGATGAAACACAAAATAACCACGTCACCCTCCCCCAAAAAGAGGAACAAAAGACACAAGAGTTCTTACCAGCAGCTCCACTCCAAACCAGATTCCAGAGAGGGCTCTGTCAGGGAGCAGTGAGCCCTTAAAACGGACCACACCAGGCAGAGGTTCATCCCCTGAGCGCAGCTGGACGCGCACCTTCGAGCCACAGTCAATATCACGGACGCGATCTAGCCGTAACTTGTTGCAGAGCAGGGCATATCGCTCCTCACAGTTGGTTATGGGGAACAGCAGCTCAGCCAGCTTCTCATCCAGCTCCAGGACGTCCCGCTCGTCCAGGCTCAGCACCACGTTGGTCTGGTCCAGGATGCGGAGACTTTTCTTGCCCTTGCATGGGGGCAGTGTTCGCCCTAGGCTGTTGCGCTCCTGGCAAGCTTGCCCGAGACTGCCACGGGGGATCCTCAGGGTCTTCTGGGGAGGCTTCTCCACCGTACACTCCTTTACGACCATGTAGAAACGCCAGTCCTCCCTGAAGCCCCCACTGGGCTTCTCCTGGCTCCACAGGGCAGAGCTCATGGCTGCATGCTAGGCAGGAGGTCCAACATCAAGGCAAGCTTGACCTGTGGTCTGTAGGAACAAGTAACAAATGACCATGTATTTAAGGACAATATCACTTATTCAAAAACTGAATATCTGTTAGTAGAACTGTCTATCTCATTCCCAAGCACACATTGAAAGTAATAAGCACAATTTAGTATGTTTTTCATTTGTCTAAAAGCAGACTTCACCATAAACAAGTGGATGGCTGATGAGCATACGGTGGAACATTTGGTAAAACAGTCTTAACTGCATCAATGTGAAAGAAAATAAATAATTATAATGAAAATATAGACAGGTTGAAAGCTGTAAGGTAACTTTAGATCACCTGATTACTGATCTTTAAATCAACAGACCTCTGGTCCAGTTTGTTAGGTGTGGTTTGTTGTGAGAAATCGATTAGCTCATGATGGTCTTGGCTGAGTATTCTCCCTCTCTACTGCCCAGTCATCCCTGTGCAGTACTAGCCCTGTTTTACCTCGTGTGACATTACTCATATCTACTGATTTTAATACTCTAAAAATAGACGGTGAGCAGACTGCTGACTTATTCCTTTACCCAGGGTAAGACTCAGATACCAGACAATTGGATTTCCCCTTATGACGCCTCAGATATGATGATGATTAACCACCCGGAGCACAGTCACACTACATCCGTCATTTGTTTCAAGCATGCCAGTAAAGGCTGGTTTACAATATTATATAGTAATTATATTGTTGTCTTCAATAAATAATGTTACACCACCGTAACAATATATTAACATTAAGACCATATCGTTGCGGCCAAAACCGTACAGGGCTAAGCAACAACACGGGTAGAAAATTGAAAGTAATTTCAAGCTGACATGGTTAGCGCTTACCAGATCTCAAATTATTTTTGCGTGTTCTTTGAGGTGACAACCACAAAGTTTAGTTTCCTCCAGTGTCGGCGTCACTGACAGAAATATCATGACTCGTTTTCGAGAACATTTTCCCTGACAACCAGAGCAGCAGTGTCATCACCAGGCAAAAGCTGTCAGCCAAAGGCCCTTTAAGGGAGGGAAGTAGCTAACGTACCGTCAGCTAAAATGCACCAAATTGCCATTTACGTTCATTGCTAACGACATGGACACCTTACCTTTGATACGCGTCAGTTCAGTTAGAAGCTACAGATGACTGTCATTTCAAATGTCCATCTCAATTAGATACGGGCCTCTGAAAACAAGCTGGATTGCTCCCGTAATAACCTCCGATTAGCTAAATGGCTAGCTAATGCTAGCGTCCTCACAAGCTAAGTATCACGCTAAAGTTAGCGTAGCGAGCTGACCGACAGCAAGCAGGCTGGCAGAGGACTGCCACCATCTACAGTATGCTATCAGCATTTAGATACATCGGTTCTCCATGGGAAATACGTGAAATAATACAGTGTATCGCTTCAGCTATTAGATATATTATTTACAGCAGACGACCTCACGAAACTTAATGTATGACGTCATTGAACTCCCTGTCAGGCATTGGTCATTAGCTCCATTCTCAAGCTCTGATTGGCTGCTTATTGCGTTTGTAACCAAGTCCCTCTCTGTGGGGTTTTCCCATGAATGGAAGAACACGTAGTTTGGTTGAAGTGTAGCTTTCAAGGCAGATGATGCTGCCAATGGTCAACTACAGGCAGTGGTGGAAGATGTATTTACTGTAGAATATTTGCATAAATAAATGAAGCAATACTCCATTTTAATAAAATACGTTAATAAAAAAAAAACAGGTAAGCACTCAAAATTTTACTTAACAAAATGTATTATCTGCAACATGTAACAATCAAAAGCTTTCAATCTGCAGAACTGGCCCCTGTCATTGTGTTATTATTGGATTGTTATTAATAATGATGTATGAAGCCCTAGTTGACTACTAGTTACTGTTAAGAAGGTTTAAAATAAATCATTATGAAACTATTTACTTTAATTGTTGCGAGGCTCAAATGTTACACTCTGGCTGCTCTCAGTTATAATTGCGGAGTGTGCATCTGTTAGAATGCCCTACTGTGTTCCCCCAAGACTTATGGTCAATAATGATTTCTAAGATAGTTGATCCATTTACTGCACTTTAATGCAATATGTGCATGTGTGTGTTGTTCTGAAAGATAAACAATACAAAGTCGCGATTAATAACAGTTCACCGGCTAACAAACACAATAGAACGCAATCGCCTATACCTTTGCTAAAATACACAAGTTAACACACTATTAACACCACATAAACAGATAAACTAAACAGTATCCTGTCAAATAAACCTAGTGCAAAACAAATATACAATTTCCCTTAAAAAATTGAAGTACTCAGGAAAGGTAGAAGTGTCTCAAAACTGTTCTCAAGATAACTTGAGTGATTTTGTAAAGTTACTTTCCATCTGTGGCAACAGATCAACTTATTTTCAGTAGAGACAACAGTTTGTAGGAACTGTATCATTATTATTTTTAGTAATAGTAGTGGTGGTGGTGGTATGCTGCTGACCAGCCAACGTAACACCAAATCAGAAGATCAGTCTTGTTTCACGTTGTGCCATCTCCTCTACTTCCTCCAAACTGAGGTCATTCTTTTTCAACCTGCAGTGTAATAGAATAACACAAAATCAATTAATGACAATGCACACTATCAGTTTGCAAATGTAAATGAAGATTAAAGCCAAAATAACATTCTAGTTTAGACAAAATAGGATGCAGGGTTAACAGCAGTTTATCTTGGCATTGAAACTAGAAGTAAAGGCATGCATTGCCCCAAATCCAAGCTGCTACAACCACCAAACACATGTACTAACCACATAGGAAATAAGTGTATGGCTCAGTGTGCAGCACGTACCATACTGATTTCACATGAGTGTTATGTTCTAGGGCTTGAATCAGACATTCCACCCCTGTTCTGGTTATGCAGTTCTCTGTCAACCTTTTACAGGAAACAAGAGGGTAGAGAGAGCAATTTAAGCACTACTGTACAGTGAATAGGCAAATGTCACATCAGGCATTCCCTTAATACAAATCTCATGTGCGTTCTCAATACAAGTATAAATTGTTTCCAACACTTACCAAAGCTCCTCCAGTGACGTACTGTTCTTGATAATGCTGGCGAGGGCACATGTTCCTGCACTGCCTACACCATTGCCTACCAGGCTGCCATTACATAAAATTAAAATTATATTCAAGTGAAGTACTCTACAGATGCTCGAAGACATGTTTTAAATAAGCAAAAGGTGCAGAGATGTATATTTAGCAACTAACAGAAACATATTTTATAGCTGATACATCTAATTGTGGTCATTATAAGAGGGACATGCTTTAATACATTTTCCACACTGTCTTAAGTCTAGGTAACATGTCAATATTTAAATCAAATATTACCTAAGCCACACCAGAGATTTGCTGCTCTCAAGGGCTCCGGCAAGGGCCTCTGCTCCTTCATCACCTATCCTATTGCCCCAAAGCCTGCGAATACAAGGAAAGATTAATAAATAAGTAAAAGAAAGTTGTTGTTTTTTTTATGTAAAAAATGAATAACCAATTAGATGCATGGAATTTTGCTGGAAGACATTTACCCTAAATACTGCAGCGAATGATTGAATTTCAGTCCCTCTGCCAGCTGCTTTGCTCCTTCTGCAGTTATATTATTGTTGCCAAGCCTGAATGAAAATTGACATATTAATTTGCTATTCCTTTTACTTTTGTGTATTATAATAGTTCACTTTTAGGGTCACATCTGATGAGTTCTGACAGTACTACTGACCTCAGACAAAGGAAATCCTGTTTGGTCTTCAGAAGGTGAGAAAAGTGCTGCATGCAAGCATCAGTTAGCTTGTTGTTGAAGAGCCTAGAGAGAAATAAAAGGATTATGAAAAGTTACTCGTCAAATGCCATTTGTAACCTCATGATAGTGTTAGTAATCATTTTGACAATAACTTACGCAATTTTCTTGAAGTTGTCACACTGGATACCTTTAGCAATCAGTTTGTGGATCCCCTCATCTGTAATGTTATTATTCCTGAGGCTAATAAAGAAAAAATATGAGACACTTGAACACAACATATATATTTTGGTTTTATAGTAACTGCTACTGTAGAAGTTTTGTTCATTATAATGAAAACATGTGAGGAAGAATTTAACCTTTTCATACTCACTGCAGAGAATTACAAATGTGCATGCAGGGAAGAAGCTGCTCCACTCCAACATCGCCTACAGAGTTGTTGTCCAGCTGAAGGCCTACAGGATTCCTTAAATGTTGGAGCACATAGGCTAGTGCAGTGCACTCTACAGGACCAATGTTACAGTAGGTCAGTTTCAAGTGGTCCACATCCAGCTTACTCATGGCCTCTTTAGCAATCCTGCTCTCCTGCATTTCATAGATGCATTTGATAAGCCAGACGAAGCCAGGCATTGCATGCATGCTCTTCTTCTCCCCCTCTACAGGTTGAGGGATGGACTTAAAGTGTTTCTGCATGCCTTTGGACAAGCATCTCACCACCTGTCTGACCCTCTTCTCCATCACAACACTGGGGCAGCAGTGGAGCCAAAGTCTTCGATGGCGCTGGGACAGTAGTCCAGACACAAAGGTGGCTGTGAATTGCAGATTTTGTGTTTCAGCTGCTGTTGCTTCCCCCTCTAAAACCTGCTCTTGTTGTACAGTGGAAGGCAAGCAGGCCCGGAAGCATGTGCTGCTCAGACCCGTCTCTCTCATGTCCTTCAACTCAAAGAGCTTCGGGATCGTTGAACGGTCAGTGTTATTTGACAAAACAATGTACAGAGCAGCAAAGAAACATTGCAATGTCATATGAAGGAATTCATAGCGTTTATTGTGGGTGTTGGACATATCTTTGCTTTGTATGAGAAAACCCATGCAGATATCCTTTTCAGTTACTCCACACGTCTCCAGGTCTGTACCTGAAAATATGTAACAGGTGGTTACTATCCCCTCAAAGGCAAGCTGCCCTAGATGCAAGACTGTTTCCAAGTGCTCCTGAAGCCAACTGAACCCCACAGTGCCCTTAAGGGAGCTTTGGTGCTGAAAAAAGTGCTGTAAGATCATTAGGTAAACGTCTGTGATTGTTTGTGGGCAGCCGTCTCCACAGCCTAGCAGCTCCTTATGGCACTGTGAGACAATCCAACAGAGGACTGGACTATGACACAGTCCAAGTAAAGCAGTGTTTGTCTGTAGGGACTCCAAAACTTTAGCTGCCACAGTGGGGTCACTGTGATGCTTCCTCACAAAACAGTCAATGCCACTTGGGGAAAAGCCCTTCAGGAGGACCTCTTTGCGAAGGTGTTTCTTCAACATAGGGCCCACTGCCTCTGGGCGACTAGTTGCCACTTTCCGCACTCCCTTCATTAGGGAACCCTGGATTAAGTTGAACAATAGTACGTGAACAGGTGCACGCTGAGTGGGGCAGCAGAGCCTCTGCTCATCTGAAAAGCTCTGCTTGAGCTCATCCAGGCCATCAAAAGTAAAGAGGATGAGATGTGGGTGGTCCAGGATGAACTGGAAAATCTCCTCCTGCTCCCGGTCTGGCCAGCAGCAGTGCTGAAACAGCAATTCTTGGACAGACAGTTCCCTTTGCTCTGAGTTCAACCTGCGACAGCTGAATGGAAACAGAAGGAGAAAGTCCTGGAGAGCTGCCCCTTGAGCCCAAAGCAAGTGCAGTCTCTGGAGTAAGATGCTCTTCCCACTGCCTGCCTCCCCAGACACAAGCACAGTGTCGGCCTCCTTGTTTACCGTTCCCACCATACCAACTATGTCCTCTGGGCCCAAAGGTACATGGACATCATCAGTGTTTTGAGCTAATTCCAGCTGTCCTTCAGTGTAGATGTCATCCAGAGGCACGTGGCTGGTCCCTCCATAAGTACTGAGAAAGCAGGACTGGGCAGACACAGAACTGCTGAGCTTCTTCTGATACTTAAAGAACTCTGTGACAGAAAGCATACACACGAGATAAACTACAATAAATACATAGTGCTGCAAAATATTTGAAATGTGGCATGCTGACAACTGGTCTTTTCACATTTTTATTGAGTCAATTTCAACCAAGTTCTTCTTTCTTCTTCTTGGATATTTCAGACAGGTCAGTTTAAACAAGAACATGCATCTGCCATAGGTTTAGCTTGTACACAGAATCTCCTATTACAGTGTTCTATACTGTAATAGTTTTCAGCATGATTATAATTATGACAACATGCCTTTAGGAGGAGTCAGTTTCTCCTGGTTCAGTGGGGATCCAGATTCCTGCTCTTGCTGAATGTACTCCAGTATAACCTTCGCCGCTGCCTCTCCTTTTGATCTGACATGGTTGAGCAAACGCCTTGCCTGATTGACATATGGATGGCAACAGATTCATTATTAAAGCTCGACATTTTGGGAATTTTAACATAAAACCAGATGAAGCTTAAATTTCTCTATAACATCCCAAGTTTCCAAAAATAAGAAATGAAAAAAACGTTCAAATACAATTGAATAGGTAAACAATAACAGGAAGTTGTCAAGCCACAATTTAATAAGGTGTATGAAACGTGAGCTATTTACTGTACCTGCTGAGGGGGTGTGTGTATAGGTAGTCGCACGTCATCACAGTCTGCTGAGGTAAAGTTTCCTGATACAACGAGAGCTTTTAGAGCATCATCAATGCAGCCTTGTAGCTTGTTAACCAAGCTTGGTCTTTGAGACACAAGAGTCTGAGTACATGTGCTCTGGTATTCTTCTTTTTCTTCTAGATTTGAACAGCATTCTGAAAATGAGAGGCCAGCTCCCTGCTCTTCAGACAAGACCTGTTTGACAGCAGCAAGGAAGAGCCCACAAGTATCCACACCCTTTGTATAAACCAGGTCGAGCAGCTGCCTGGCACTGGTGTACAGTGCCCTACCCGGTACCTGTATGTTCTGGTAGTCCTCCCATATGAGCGCCCCCTGGGCCAACAGTATGTCGAGAACCTGCTCCAGATGTTCAGCTGACCCGCTGCTGCACAATGCGTGCAGTATCTCTGTCCGTTGTTTCAGCACAAGCTCCTGGACAAACATGCTTTTTGCATGTCAGTGTTTATATTCATGGATATCCAACGTGTACTTGTGCTGCTTCCAGTATCACAACCTGGCACAGCAAACACCCACATGTCATCATGTTGCTTCTAGGCAACGCAAGCTTCATTCTCACTGTCTAATAAGAATGAAGCTTATCAGATATAGAGGGATAAATATCCTCACTAACGCTATAGCTTTTTTGTTGTTGATTGTCACACACTGACCATTTTTGAGTATGTAAACATTGCACACTTATTTAACACGTGCACGAACAGACAAGATCAATCTAAAGGACTTCATCTGCAAAGCATGCAACACAGTAACGCCATTGCAAGATTCACTCACCTTAAAGTTTCCACAACAGAGAGTTTTCGTCCCTCCATCTGTCATTTGTGCAGAGACGCTGCACTACCTTGGGCTTGCCTCTTCCTCATTCCACAGCACAAAGCGAAACTTCCTCTCTTTCTAAGTCCCTCCTATGAGATAGAAACCAAACCTTGCCAGCAAATAAAATTAGACTTTAACAAAACCCCAACACCAGCTTGACCTGCAACACACTGTAATACATGTATGCACACATCACTCATCACACCACAACAGTTAATTCACTTCCCTTAAAAGAAAAGAACAAAAGCGATGTTTCACAGTTGGTCACTTGATAATAAAACAAGTTTGCCATGCTCCAGGGCCCACTGTTCACTCAAATGTGATGACATTTCTACATCCTCTTATCAGAGGCTTTCAGTGTGTGGGTACTGCATGTAGGAATATCTTAAAGAGTATTTGTAGTTTTTAAAAAGCAGAAGCTCTGGTTATTTTTAGTAGAAATGGTTAATTTAGCATATTTACCAGAAAAGACTACAGAAATATACTGAAGTTTAAAGTTTCACGTTCGGGTTGGTAGTTCCTTACTGGTTGCAATATGGCCATGCAACCACTTGATGGAACTATTGCATAAACAAATCATAAACAAATGCTTTGTTCAAGCGGCAGGGCCTTTTTCCTTTTCTTCCCTTCTGACACATTTCTTTATTTCCCTTTGTGTAACATTTCTTAACTCTTTTTTTCTCAGATTTTTCTGTTCCTTTTTATATCTCAGAGGCTGACTTCTTCCCGTCATCCTACCCACAACCAGCAACCCTCTCTTTGTGCAGTTCATTTTCAGGTTTAATTGGAAATCATTTGATGATTACAAGTTGTTATGTATGAGTCTTGAAGGGTTTTTCGGAAATAAACATACAACCAGTCCAGCATGTTGTGTATATGATGTCTATTTCAGAAAATGCATATAAAACACATCACTGGAAATACTGTGATTGTCTCTCAACCCCCTTGCATTCTTTGATGTGTAAGTGCAAGAATGACTTTTTGGACAGTCAGTCAGATGATTTATCTTATTGTTATTATAGCCCCCTCCTGAGTACCATGATTAGTTTACTGTGTTTCTTCGCAGTGCCCTGTAGGGGGAAATCCTCAAACACACAAAGGCAGGAGTAATCAAAGACAAACTGGGATAAAACTTTCTAAAGTGAGTTTCTTTTTATTTCATTCTTCTTCTTCTTCTTCTTGTCTAAGAAATCGGCAACTCCACCAAGGGGAGTGTAATGCAGAGTACTCTCTGTCAGGCATCCAACATGAAGCTCTAACGTGGAGTTCTGTCATCCAAATCACAGCAGGGGGTCCAGACAAGTTTGGATGGATAAGAAAGAAGGTAAAAAAAAGTTGTCAATAAAAAAAAAATACAGATATAATCCCAGAAGACATCTCTGACTATTTCTGTCCTCTGTTGTAACAGAATTTTTAACACCTTGTGTCAAAGCAAGGAACATATGTGGCTCCAACTTTATCCGTCTGGACTATATAACCTTTTTTTGGACCCGGTAAACCTAGATTAGCCAAGAAACACAAACTGTCTACATATGAGGCCAAAAGATATAATGAATTAACTTTGGACTACTAACAAATAAGTAATAGATAAAGTCTGACTTTATTTCTCCTGCTCTTGTATGTTTGGATAGTCATCTTGCTGTAAACCTCATATCTCCAAAGAGTGTGAGAATTAAGACAATAAGTTTAGATAAGATGGGTTGATACATCACAGGTACCATTGTTTTAGGAGCAAAACCAGGTTTTTGCATTGTAATAGCAAAGGGTCAAGGGTCATTCTGATTTGTTCATAGGAATTATAACTCGTTGTTGTTTTTGGAAGAATTATTCTGGGTCTTTATGTTCATCCAAATCACTTTACATAAGATTGAGAAAAGAGATAGCACTCATTTTTCCACCACAGACGCCCAGAGAGGTTGACCTGAACTTGACCTGGAAGATCTAGTCCTGAGTTTGCAGTTTATTGAGCATGAAAGTTAAGTCTTGCTTCATGTGGAGTCAGTTCAGCTCTGCGTACTCCACTGAAACTGCTGCCCAGCACTAAATAACCTTGTCCACCCAAGTCAGTTTTAAACTCTATGTCAATGAATAGCGACTCTGGTGGATCCACCCCTCTCTCGTAGCAGAGATGGAATACTTTGGCTCCAGTCATTTCATCACTGTGCATTCTTTTTGTTGCAGATATCAAAAGCACATGTGGTGAGCTCAGTGTTAGGCCAGGTGCACTGATGTACTGTATGTGTACTGATGTGTTTGCCAGAGAAACAGAACTCCCAGAAGCAAATCAGCATGTCTCATCTTCTATAAATTCTGAAGTAAATCTACATACATGTTATACTGAATCAATATTCTTCAGAAAAAAACCTTCAGAAGTACTTCTATATTTTTTGATACTGAGAACTCTAAAAGAATGCACAACTTTTCCACTCAGAGAGCAATTCCATAATAACATTGATATGCAAATACGAATGTACGTTGAAAGTTATTACATACATAGTCATTTGCAATGGGTAGATATTTATACAACATTTATAGACAGCTTACACTTAGCAAACAACAAAGAGGATTCCTAGTCCTCAAACAAATTTATTTACATAGCCCTTCACACAAGCATTGAGAGCTTAATGTTTAGTACCATTGCGTTATAAATGCAAAGAACAATGACAACCACTTTATCAGTGGGGTCAAGTAAAAAAAGCTGAGTTATATATTAACAACCTGTAATCTCATATTCCCCTGAGACAGAGGGGTGACAAATAAAGACAGAAAATTACCTCATTTGATGAATGGAGACATTAACAGTAAGAGGATCACTATGCACAGCAATATTATAGCAATTCAAATCAAAGAGACGTTCAGGCCTTATTGACTCATGCATTGAAAGGATTAGTGTATAATTAGAAAGGGTCTCCCCAAGCCAGAAAGGGAGGTATTCACCAGAGGAAGTGGATGGCATCTCTTTCAGAGCAAAACGTGTGCATGACCATGTGTGTATGGGTGTGTGCGTGTCAATTGGGATTTAATTGACAGGAAGATTAAAGCTCACATCTGAGAGCCCCCCCTTTTTTTCCGGAGCAGACAAGTTGAAGGAGTCTGGTCTCCAGCGTCTGCCCAAAGTTTGGGGTGCTGCGCTCAAGGTTAGCGCGGGCACCCCGCTGAGTGTGCGCTGTCTGAGATGGGTCCTACTTGTTGGACATTCATTATCAAACTCTGTTTGCTCCTTTCATCTGCAGCTCTCTGCAGCACTCAACGTAAACTACAGAGGCACCTTGCAGCTTGACATCTCTCCATTCACTCTGTACCTTAAACAGCATGCTGCCACATCAAAGAGCTGCGGCTGCCTTTGATGTTGCAAAAAGAAAGAGCTCCAATGATCTACTAAAAACCAATGCAACTTTCTGGAGCCTTGTTTTATTCATTTGCTATCTCTAGAAGTCTGGAGTTGGGCTCAAGAAGTCCAGACAACACATTTGTAATTTGGAAAAGTTGAACTGTGCCCTTTAAAAAAAGTCTACTATCTTTTATATTGCAGTGGTGGGGTTTGCGTTTTCAGCATTACATTTCTTACAGTGAGTGGGATATAGTTAAAGGGGACTGCCATTGAGTTTCAGGTTTACAGTGTATGTAAAATGGCTAGACAAAGGCAAACATCCATTACTGTTGACTCTAACTTAATAAGAGACTGGATCATGTCCCAGGTGATCATACCGATGTGTGCATTAATGGATGAAAATGAAAAACATGACTGTGTCAGGCTTCATTGGGTTCATTTTTTGATTCTAGCAAATTGCGACTGCTACAATTTAAGCAGTTGTGGTCATAGTACGTGGACAGCTCATGTCATCAATCAACTGATGTCTTTCTATTAAGACTTTAGCTGCTTCTTAAAAACAGATCAATGAGCCACCATGTTGAACTGACTGATATGTTCCTTTACAAACACAGCAACTGTAGTTTATCTTGAGTCAATCCCACACACACTGTCCTGCTGCTCAGATGTGTATTAACCCGCTGCAAAAAGTAATCCCCCACAAATGCACTACTTATTCATGTTGGAGTAAAGTTAGCTGAAAACTACAATGCCCAACTGTTTTAAAGTCTTAAAAAATGAAAGACAAAGAGGTAAAACCTTTAACATTTTTAATAATTTGCATCTTCAGTAGGAATAAATGTGCTTGGGGATGAAAGCCACAGACAGCCATATTTGATGTTAAACTGTATTTTTGTATTTAAAACTTACACACTGAAGATATCATTAATAATGTTGTTGACGAAGTGATAGGAATGTGGATATTGTTATATTAGTATATGGACAACAATGGAGCTTTATGGCACAGAGAAATACATCAGGTTTTGGATAAACAGACAATAATAGGATCAATTCCTTGATGATTTCATAGGATTTGTATACAGGAAATCACCACATATAACCCTCAATGAAAAGAGCAACCAAGTTGTTAAAAACTAGGGGAGAAACAGTATATGAGAAATGTTCCTTAATTTCCGGATAAAGATTTGGATATAAATCTACCTAAAAACAACCTACTTAAAAGTCTTTGTCTTGTTATTCCCAGTATTTTGCTTCCTCCTAAAATGACCTTTCCTTTCTCCAGATAACAAATGTGTTTTTCCTTATCCCAGCCGTCTGGTATAAATGGCTGGTGAAGACACAGCAAGAAGAAAAATCTTTCCTGGACACAAATGGCCTTTTTTTGGTCATTAGTCTGACAGATCATAAAATATTGGGGAAAAAAACTCAATTTGGTGTTTGTTACTTGCTGTTGAGTTGATGTTGAGTCCTTTTCATATTGACTCCAGCTCTCATCTATGGAGGTGGCCGCTTGCTTTTGCTTTGTTTTATAAGGGGATTTCTTTTTAAATGAAGATGCTTTAATCATATTTGGAGGGTATTGAATTAATGGTACAAGCACTGGGCATGAACAGTAAAATGTGACCCAACAGATTAATAACCTCTATCCCCGGGCCCCCCGGGCACCACAACATCACAGCTGAACAAAGCAGCCTCTCTCTCTCCAGTGCCAGCTTGGTGATTATAGGGTGGATGTAATCCTGCTAATTATAATTTCATCAGATATAACAAGAGAAATGTCGACAGTGAAAAGTGACATTTAATGCAAATGGCTATTGGGTCGGGCACACTGAACTTTAGCACTTTGTCAGCTTGTTTCCTAATTGAATGAACTTGACAATAATTGAAGTGTTTTATTGTTGCCCTTCTTTCCACACATAAAAGACTGCCTTGCCAATTAGCTTTAATTTTCCTTTTCCCCTCGTTCTTTTCATGCTCTTGAGTAGGCAGGAACCTGCATATTCCAATCATTTGCATTATCCAAAGCGAATCTGCTTTGAAGTTCTGAGATTCAGTAAGAAAAAGGATCCACTTATCCCACATGAAAAAATGTTCAAAGCTCATAAATTCACTGGAACAGATGTACATTATCATTGGATTTGCCTTTTTTGTCTCTTTGCTCCTGTATTGGTAATAGACTACCTCATGTCCTTCTCATCCTTTAGCATTTAGCATCTTGCCTTTACAGAAGCTAGCACCCTGCTGTGCCAATCCACACTTCAAAGCTCTCTGCCTATCTGCTGGAAACAAAGCGCACAGAACATATTATGGCAGCTTCTCATTTCCCCATATTTAAGTCAATATCATTGCTTTTTATGCTGGTGGAAACACAGAGATAGGGGCTTATTTCTACCCCAAAAGACCCGTATCTCCCAACAATTCAGAACACGGTACACATGCACATGAAAGGTTTATCCCATTATAGTCTCTTCTAATGTTGAATTTTTCTTTGTCTAAATATGGAAAAGCCGGAGATGTGGCTATTATTCTCAAACAAATTACATTAAACTAAATAAAACTAAAATAAATCAGTGTCTACACATGTCATATAGTCTGTGATTTGCTAAAAGGAAGCCCTATGTAAAATCCCACTGTGTTGAATTCCTTATACCTTGATTAACTCTACACATGATACATAATACAAACGGACATCCTCTTGGGCAGTGGCAGTTATTAGAGTAAGTGAACAGACATTCAGATTGTAGTTTTAAATACCTCAGTGCTGTGCAGTACTGAGAGAGCATTACTCCCCTCATTGTTGCTCTTTGTTTTCTTCGGTGTAAGACGTCCAGGTCTGTGGAGTAACTGCTCACTGCTAATCTATAAATTACTTTGTACCCTTTGCTCAGATAGTGACTTCTTATGTTGTAAGCTACTGATCTTTGTTCACTTTGCTGAGAATTAAGGAATCCATCAACACCTATAGATCCTTTGTCCTCTTTTACATTTCGACTTTAGGCATTGGATTCCTATTTGTATTCCAGCTTTGCAGATAAATATAACAGACAGGAAATGGCTCTGGTTACAACTCTAGCACCTAATAAAAGATATAATAATGGTGTCACAATGCAATAAAAACATACCTTTCGGTTGGCTGAACATGCAATAGGCTAAATCAGGTAGCGTGTGCTTTCTGCTGTAATTTACCTTCACTTCATTTTCTCTTGCTTGGCATTGCAAGTATGAAGAACTATCAGATGTTAATATATAATATGTTAATATCTAAATACCGTACATACCCATGTATTTCGCTGTTTTTAATGTAAAATCCCATAAATTCAGCAGCAGTGGAAGCAGTAAGTATTTTTATAATAACAGCGTATCAAAAGAGTGAAAAGGGTCACTGGTAGTGATGAACCGACAGAGAATTATTACCTGAATCTGCAGCTTCCCTGTGCAGAATGGAGCTCTACAGAGAGTTTCAGCTCATTGTTTATCTGTCCGGCCCACAACTTTACTGTTTTGGTTCTCTCATCGCTCTCATCGCTTTGTTTGCAGCCACAGAATGCAGCTGTTTTCAGAGAAAAAGCTCTAAAAACCCATTGACACAGTTAGTGACCAGCTGGTGAACGCAGTGGAGCATTTAGCAGCTAAAGAGCCAGATATTTCCCACAGGAGTCGGTGGAGACCAAACACATAGCTAAATGAAATGATAATGTTTCTACATTACAGCTGCTGATGTTTAAATAAGTAACTGTTAACAAATTCAAGTATTTTCCAAGGTCCTGCATTCAAATATTACTTAAATAAAAGTTAGTTTTATCAGAATAATCAGTTTCTACTGATGCTTTACAGCATGAGCAACATTTTAATGTTGTAGCCGGTTGAAACAAAGCAAATTTTAACTAACTATTATAATAATAATGCATCATGCTCAAAACAAGTTCCTTCTACAGTGCCTGAGTAAATGTACCTAGTTACATTCCAGCAGTGAACTGTAATACTGTAGCGGTCAAATACAGTGCATGCTTGACTGGGAAGTATCCCAGACATTCGTGCATTTTGTATAATATGATTTCAAAGCTTCAAAGGTTTGATCTAACTGTAGATCCTGTGTGCATGTGGTCTATTTTTGCATTGTGGTCATGTATACCTCCCCCATTGAGGGAATGGTCCACTCTACTTTTATTGTTAAGGTTATGCTACAGTATGTTAGGGTTCACTTTCTATGCAACTGCAGTTCTTATGAGCAGGCCCGCTGTGTGTTTGGCTTGAGCCCAGGACAAGATGATCTCCAAAGGCCCCCCGACAAATTATATCAGCAGAATATTTAAAGAGTAAAAAGCCCTCCCTTGACCCAGGGCCCAGGACAACTGACAATATTCCCCCCATGTTGGTGACCCTGCTAACGAGCAATAATCAACTCTTTCCTCAGAAATTCAATCCAAACCTATACATAATAATATGCATTTGTGGCTACCACAAGCAAAGGTATAACAGTCTGTGTATATATTTTCTGTGCATCACTTAACCTACAGGAGCCTACACCCAGGAGACTTCAGCAAAATGAAAGGACTGATTTAGCATAAAGAAATCAGCAGTTGTTGAGTAGCAGTTAAAGTGCAATGTAATGTAGTAAGCAAGTGCAGACCATCTTTCCCCAAAACCCCAAAGCAAACTTAAGTTTGAAGTTGTAAAACGTGTTCTACACCTCTTACCTCTTACCTGACACACTTATGAAAAGTCCCAAACCAAAGAGATTGAGCAGCAGAGACAGGTTTATAGATGAGAGGGAGGACACTGTCTCCAGTGCTGTCATTTCAAAAGGCGTGAATGCATTATCCAACCGTTACCCTGCACTGGAGAAGAAAATCTCCATGAACGCCAAGGCTATTACCAACATATGTGAAGAGTTGAAAGGAGTACAGATCAAAGTAAAAGTGAAAAAAATGAAGAAAATGTCAAAAAAAAAGTTTCATGCCAGGCTACAGAGAAGAGAGGATGCAGGAGGATACAGTAGGAAATGGCCCCTTCAGCTATGCGGCATCTGAGACTTGCAATGAAGATGCAATGAAAGAAGTTTTTGAGCATTTCTTCTTTCAAAGATCGCTGCAGAGGACAAAGAGAATCCTGGGTTTACAAACGCATAATCTGTATTTCACGCAACAACAAAACAATGTGTCACCAATTCAATATGTGCTTTGATTCAGAAGGAAAACATCAAGAAAAGACAGTCAAAACTCTGATATAGTTTAAGGTTAAGCCTTGTTTTCTGGGATTATGGTTTGAGAACTTTTATCTTATAAAGTTCCTTCACTTTGATTCATCAGGTCGGGACCGTTGTCATAACTTGCGTTTTCTTCGCCCTGTGGAATGTGAAACTCAGCTGTCGTGACTTTCATTTGTTATGGCAAATATAGCAAAGCAGTTTAATGCAGAGCAAGCGTGGAATTTTGATCAACTCGCCAAGTGCTTATGAAACAGTGCTGTTTCCTTTTGCACGGAGTGAAGTTCACTTTACTTGTGCTCTCTTTTAATCACTTCAAATATGTCTCCTCTCAACAACACTAGCAACAAAAAACAGTTTTTTTCACTGTTTGGTGAACAGGCAATGGAGCTGAACTCTGGTGAATGATGTGCTCATCCTGGCCATTTATATCTCTGGTAACTTCAGGTACAGCAACAGCCATGGTATTGTATGTGCCTTACTGTCTTATTGAGTATGCCTACACTTTTGTTTGCAATTGTGCAAACATTTTAACCAGTCCAAAAAATTGAATATTATATAAATTAATTTACAAATCATCTGTAATATTTTTTAACTAACTTTAATTACTGAAGATAATCTGACTACTTAGACTAAGATCAAAACAATGCGAAGACATGTTTTCTTAAAAGAAATCAGCCCTGAAAACTTTGTAAAGCTCATTGTAGTGGCTTGGCGTATTTTTCTGATGGGTAGCACGACTTTGCAGGAGTTCCTGTGCTGTTTGATAGACTTGATGCTTCAGAGCCACTTGTAATTTGTATGCCTGGTAAAACTCAAGCCAGGACTGTACTCTCGCTCTTTAGTCTTTGAAATAGAAAAATCTCCAGGATAAGCGCCCATCATAGGGGGTGATTTTAAAAGTGCATCTAATGCCTATAAATGGCCGGCCTCATAAAGATCTTTCAAAATCATAGTTTAAAGGCTTCTGGGTTACTGATTTCTTTGCTGTTGACTGCAGACATCAATGCTTCATTTAAACCCAGGCAGAAAAAATTTTATTTCATCAGCTAATTAAAAAACTGTCTCGTATTGGTCGATAATTCGACTTTAAAATCTCAAATAACTTGACACAATGGATTCCAAAGTAAAACTTTAGTGGAAATTAAGAGATTTGTTTTACCATAAGTTTTAAATACTTTTGCAAGAGCAATGCAAGTATATTTTTCTGTATGAGCTATATATATATATATTTGAGAGTAAATGTGCTATTATAATCATAACAACTTCCTTTACACCTCTGATGTGGACACCCGATGCTTTTAATAGCTGAAATGTGTAAATCCATGGTAATAATAACCCGGTAAGCTGTGTTAGGACAGAAACCATTTGTAATGATGATACAAGTTCTGCGGGTTACATCGCCTTGCTTACACAAATAGCTGTGTTCGTGAGAGGAAGGCGTATCGCATTGCCAAGAGGCAGACTCTCTGTGGTTGCCCTGACCGGAGATAAGCTGCTAAGCTGCAGATGAAAGTGTGTGTGAGCGTAGCGAGTGCGGCGTGGTGAGCAGCTGTGGTCAGCCAGATTTGGGAACCCTCTGTGACACCACGGTTAATATACAGTGGTGAAGAGCTTTACTTCCCCCCCCCCCCCCCCACACACACACACACACACACACACACTCTATATCAATTCAGCTGAGCTGTTGGAGATAGAAAATAAAAAAGTAGATGAAAGGATACGCCACCAAAAAAAAGTGAAAAATGCATGAGAGACTTAATCAGCGTTGGAGATAAATTCTTGTCAATGACAAATTCAATTAGAATTAGTCTGGTTTTTATAAAAGTACACAATGCAACAGTAAACATGTATCCCCAAATAGTACAGGCCCTCTCTTACCCAAATCTGGCAGCGTGTTGTTTTGACCCTAAACGCTCCGTATGGCCAAAAGTGGCACAGTTGCTCAGTGGATTGCAGCAAGACTTTGGGGCCTCGCTGTGTGGAGTGTGCATGTTCTGCCTGTGGGAGGACAGGATAAATATGGATATGGATATGGCCCCATATAGTTGTTAGTATATCTGATGAGAGTCAACCTGAATTGATAAAATGGAAATGTTGCAGCCATGTTTATCAAAAAAAGTTACCACTAGTTCATTTCCGTAAAGTTTATCTACTGACAGACTCCATGAGCCCATAAAATGAGCGCATACCATACCGTCCTCTAGAAAAGGCTGAGACCCACCCCCAACAATGCAACATGTTTCAGAACATACAGTACATGTTTAAGCTTTGCTCAGCGATAAGACTGGAAACATGGGGAGACAGCTAGCCTGACTCAATGGTGGGTAACGAAGTCTGCCATCCAACACCCCTAAGGCTCACAAAATCACACGTTACGTCATATTTCTTAACGTAAAAACACTTAGAAAACAACAATAAAATTGAATGACGCCAGGAGTCAGTGAGTTTATAAGGAAGAGGTTCATACTTTAATAAAAGGGTATTTTCCCTTGGCACAGATCTGCTATTAAATAAATAAAGCAATTAATCAAATACAATCTATATAAACTAATTAAAAAGGCATGAAAAAACATTAGGGGGGGGGCAGCTAGTGCTACACAACTTTCTTTTACAACAAACACTAAGTGAAAGTGTGTATGTGGGGGGAGGGGGGGGGAAGAGAGAGAGAGAGAGAGAGAGAGAGAGAGAGAGAGAGAGAGAGAGACAGAGAGGTTTGTTATAAACAGATAATTATTCCTCCCTGCTAAGTGGGATCGGCGTGGCGGATATTTGAGTACTAAGCAAGATTGCTTGACAGTATTTTTAATCATAAATAACCCTTATATACTTTCTACATGATGCTGGTTTATCCTTTCTGCAGTCCACTATATACATCAGAGTTTTAAGAAAAATGTCAATACATGGATCTCACAAAGCAAATTAGTGGTGCAAATACATACTGTATTAAAATGGAGGAGTGGCTCTGAATACTGAACATTCTATACAACAGGACAGAAGACGGTGGACGTAGAGAAGTTTGTATGACATGATTTGACATTTTCAGTTCCAAAAAGAGGCATTCATAATTTGACATTTAAAAAAAATCTGTGTAAGACCTTAATATATTGCCAATATTATGTAAAAAAACAGAAGAGGGATTTTGACAGTGGTAGCCTAAAAAGTTAAAAGGTTTTCAAAAAGAAGTTTATTCCCCAGAGCATCTGGTCAACTCTGCGTGACAAAACCAAGAAAAAACTGCTTTACCAACTCTCAACAAATACTGCCGAGGTGCTCCCGAGCAAGGCATATCACCTCCAGTTGCTCCAGTGATGCTGCTTTGAAGTCAAAAGTATGGAAGTGTGTGTGTGTGTGTGTGTGTGTGTGTGTGTGTGTGTGTGTGTGTGTGTGTAGTGGGCAACTTTGAGCTCAGGTAATTGTACGGATGTGGAAGCGGGGGCATTAAAAAGGGAGTTCTGTCTATTCAGTACAACTCTCTCAGAGTAAAAGAAGTTTAAAAATTGCAACCTGGCTGAGGGTCTGACCGAGCCTTCCACCCACATTCCTTCAGAAGCCCTCGCTCACCGTGTTGAATCGGACCACCCTGCAGGACGAACAGTCGCCCGCCTGCTGCCCGTTCACACAACCAGACCATTTCCGCACCTCTTATATTTGGAGAACCCTACTGCCATCAACACTGTTGTCGAGGGGCGAGGGGGAACCACTGCGTTACACCGCAGGAAAAGCAGTGTGAGGGGAGGAAGCGGAAGTATGGAGCGCAGCTGTGAACCCCCCCCCCCCTCAGGGGAATGATGCCGTTTCCACCGCCGGGTCCCTTGAGATGACCCGTCTGACTGGTGCCTCCGCTAAAGGACGGCCTGCAGCTGTGAGAGGAGACCGCAGGGCTGACTGGCATACACCGCATTCTTGCTCATCACACACACACACACACACACACACGCGTGTGATTATGGTAGACTAACAAATCAAACATGGTGGATATAGCTGGAACATGTGTTTCAACACAACTGCCATTTTCTCTGTACGGTTGAAGTTGCCCTTGAGCACGGCAAAATACTACAGAGGCATAAGGGAAGGTCATTTCTGAAAAAAAGGTGTGTACTCACCAAGAAAACCAGGGACAACCAACAAGGTGATCACCACCACTACAACTGCAACCGTCCGTTTACTGCCTCAAATGTCAGCGGCATTAACATCTGCATGTTTGTGGCGGTTCCCTATAGAGCATCACAGTCAGACAGTCCTGGTGCTAACAGCAGAGCAGCAGTGGTGAGTTATGGGTCTAGTGGAGACTGCGGGCCGAGCCCACTGTTATCCAGCACCGGAGGAATGGGACAGCTGAAAGGGCCCTCGCACCAGCCACACCACAAACAGAGCCTTGTTGGCTGAGCTCTGAGGCCACATGGCGGCACAGTGAAAGACCTGTTGACAGCTGGGGGACAGGAGGATGCCGTGGAAACAGTAGGGAGCAGCCGCGTGACCCCGGGCTGGGCCACAGAGCCGCTAGGGGTTTGGGAAAGTGGCAGCCTGAAACCGTAGTGCAGGGCAACTCCCAGGTGTGACCATGTGTGACTGCTTGGATCTGGAGCAGGGCACGGGTGAAAAATGACATGCATGCTCAGCAAAACATTTCCCTGCATAAATAACTGCAGAAAAGGCCAGACTCCATACTGATGAATGAATACACCAACCTCTAACTGGCTGCACGTAAAAAGGGTTTCAACTTATGCAAATATGCCATGAGGCCAGAGCCAGAACTGGAGACTTCTGCTGCACTGATGTCGAGATCACGCCATATCTACTTTTGTTTTGAAGTGTGGGATCATGGGACTGAGGACATGTGATCTGAGGAGGACAGTCAGGCATGCGTTCTGTAGAACACTTGTATGTGAATGTGAGGTCGAGCTACTGAACAGCGCTGTTGAGAGTTGGGATGTTAGTCATTCAGGCATAACTACTAGATCACAGTTAGGCATCTAATCACATGGGGAGACAGAGGGAGAACGAGAGAGTGGTGAGACATTTTCTAGTCCAAATGAGCTTCCTAGTGGTTTATAAAATGCGGCCGTGAAAACAGACAAACGCTTCAGATAGTGAATACAAAGATATCACATCATCAATAAAGCTTATAAAATTGCTAACAATATATACCTTATGTACAGTAAATGTTAGTTAAGAAAAGTAAGGAGCTTTCTCGACACTTCACTACTGCAGATTGTGACACGATTGCTCTTCTTAAAAAAAAAAAAAGAAAAGTAATTTGAAAATAACCTTCTTCAAAGTCACCATTACAACAATTAGGATAAAATTAGAGGTAGCAGCTGATTTGGGATTTGTGTTCTTTTTTTTCTTTTTTACAATAGAACATTTCAACATTTTCCTTCCCATTTTTGCTTACGGGGTATTGCGTGCTTGAATCAGAATCTTCATTTTCATCTTCAAATACTTGCCTGACAGCTTGCTTTAAATACTCACGCACCCATGAGCGCACTTCAAGTGGTTTTCAACAGACACCAGTGTCGTGACACTCACATACGCACACACCCACACGCTGTTTAACACACACACACACACACACACACACACACGCTATGCCCTGCTCTCCTATCACCTTCATATATTTTCATCTTTACATCACAGTCTTTTATCCTCGTCCCTCCTTTTCCCTAAAAACATTTTGGCTTAGTGGTCTGGAAAGGTTGTGGTGCTGGTCTGGAGCCGAAGAGTTCATCAGGTCCAGGATTACAGGCCCAGGGGGAGAGGAACTTCCGTGTTGTTTATTAAATCTCCCCTCTGTGCCTCCTCTCTAGACCCAGCCGTGATCCTCAGTCCTGGCCGTACTTTGGCCCTGAATCACATACCACAAGCTTTTCTATATCTGATCAACCCTCTTTATAACACTGATTAATAACCTCTCAGCACTGGGACAACCCCTCCCATGATCCTCCTCTTCTACCCATGTCCTGTGTCCACTACAACGCCATTGCAGTACTGCAAAATGTAGGGTTGCCTGGCCGGGTTTTCGCGGGGCTGCAGGAGCGCTGAGCTGTCCCGGGCAGGGTGGACGTTCAGGACTGGTAAAAGTGGTGGTAGTGGTGATGGTGTTCATGGTGGTGGTGATGCTCATGGCGCTGCACCACTTGTGCCAGCCCGCCCTCGTAGAGCAGCACGCTGGGCAGGTCCCTCACCTGCTCCTTCTCCACCACTGGTCCTGGAGCTGCCAGAGAGCCCAAGGCCCTGTAGCCCTGGCTCTCCTTGGACCGCTGCTTGTGCTTGCGGTAGGGGGCTGCAGACTGGTGAGGGGGGGTCTGGCTGGGCAGCGCCGGGGGAGGAGGGACACCACGGCTTCTCATCACCCTGCCGCTCATCTGCGCAGGAGGTGTGCGGCTGTGGGTCTTGGGAGAACGGAGGGCATGTTTCCCTGAGTCTTGAACTCGCGTGCGGGCCGGGTGGAGGCCGTCCGGAGAAGCAGTGTCCACAACCGTCTGCAAACGGCGGTGGTGGGGATGGGAGTGGCCATTTTCTGGCTCGTGGGAGCGAGAGCGAGTCTGGTTGGATGGCCGGGTCTGGGGCTCTGCCTTCGTTGGCTCCGTGGTGGGGGCTGAGACGGGGGACAGACACGGGTGTTTATTTGAACTGAGACCAACGACAAACTTCAAGTCTGCAGAGGAAAAACAACGTGAAAATTCATTATATGGGTAGTAAAATAGAAGAAACATAACCAGTTATGTGCAAATTATTGTTCCACCAGCTCATTAATAAAGACCCACAAAAAAGCTCCATGGCCTGAATCACTGGCAGCTTTACTTCAGGTTCTTTCTTCATGCGAATAACTCTGACACAATGTGACATAGAGAAGATCTCCGTTAGCACTTTCCTAACAGGACCAGCATTAGAATAATCACATGTCATCACTGACCATCAGATCAAGGCCCCTGCTTATTAGACCTAATATTTCACTTCACTGCAGTCCGTTCTGCTGATGGGCTTTAGCCTTGAACACTTGATGTATTGTGCTTGCCTGAGCCCAGATGTTTGTACTGGCGAGGAGCGCAGAGGGCTGGTAGTTCTACCTAATGGCTCCAAGCAGGTGCCGCAGTAATGAGGGCCCCTGGACGCAGCTTCAAAGGGCCCACAGTGTGTGTTTCTCCCTCCCCCCCTTCCCCTCTACAACCCTGGCCCCGGTCCACCTACCGGCTCCGAAGCGGGATGTGTAGTTTTCGATGCCTGCCAGGTCCAAGTAGTGGTTCCTGCGTTCCAGGTTCTCATCCACGCAGTGGCGCTGGCAGCCTGGCTGGGTGTGGTGGTCACTGTGGTGGCGCCTGTGGACACAAGCGGCACCTCTCATTATGTAGCAGCTTGGACCAGAGAGGTTCAGTATGGTAGTGTTTGGAGAAAGTAAAACAAGTGTTCCTTGTGATCGGGCAGCAACAGAGTAATTGTTAGAGGAGTGAGGTTGTCACTGGGAAATCACAGGTTCAAACCTCAACTGGGAGTATTTGAACAGTGCAGGAAGAACACCGTTAACTCCTCCTTAGTACAGTGGAGGTCAAACTGATTAGAGAGTAGAGGACTATTGCAGCTCCCAAGAGTGAATCCTTCCTCAAACAGCCACTGCCACTAGTCACTTTGAGTGAGAACGTTTCTAGTTTTCTCTTTTAAAAAGTGGATGTAATATTCAGTGACATAATAAACAAAATATGATAATAATAAACTTCACACTCTTCTTCTTCTTGTAGACACCACAAGCTTCGACAATAGAGACCGAAGTGTGCAGGGGAGGTGGGTTTACCTTAGGAGTGCTCGAGTTTTCTTGTCTGCACTCTTGGGGTCTTCTATGCACTTGTCATTTTTCTCTCTGGGGTGGGACATGTCTGTGTATGTGAGAAAGACAGGAGGCTATTATCAAAGAGAGCTACACAGAGCAGACACACACACACACACACACACACACACACACACCCACACGACAACAGTCACACGAGCCTCAGAAGAAAGCAACCTTTGTTTTGGGGTTTTACTTTGAAGATCTATAGAAAAGGAAAAACAACAATGCTTCATTTATTCTATTTTCAACTCTCAGCCTCTTATAAGGCATGGAATGAAATAAAAAACATGCAGACTTCAGAAATAGTTTATTAAGGATGCGAGATCTGATGCAGTTTCAAATTAGCATGAAGGCAACCGGCGATATTTTCAAAGCTTGCTCTGTTTGAATCTCTTGACAGATATTTATAGTCGAAAGAACAGGACACAAACACACAGGAATATATACTTTTTGAGATATCTTTTCCTGACTACTTGTTTACCAAGTCGTCAGTGAGAAAAGTTAAGTTGAACGTAGCTATATTTTCCCGGCAGCTCTGAGATGGGGGGGGGGGGGGGGGGACTGGGGGGAAAAAGGGCAAATTTGGTGAAAAGGAAAATGGGGTGGGTTAAA